>OX459104.1:16793930-16916430 GCA_949775045.1 Metridium senile
GGCTTTTAGTTTCGAAGTTGACCACCCCCCTCACTTTTGACCCCAAAATGACCATTGAATAGTCTAAATTAAAGCCGACTTTGAGACCTCATAAAAATCGTTACGCAACATAATGAAAACTTCCTTCATTTGGAATGTTTAAACCATCTATCGAATAGGATATTTACGATAAAAACGATTGATTTTGTGAAAACCATATTTTTTGACGTCGGTCAAACTACGTACTAACGACGTAATTTGCGCGCTAGTGAAATTATATGAAGAATTAAACATTATTTTCTCAAAACTGCGGCAGTTTTTTTTCAAAGTTTTTTCAATAGCCATGTTATATAGATGCTTATCTATCAATTCAAGCAATCTCTGAAATGGAGAATTTAAATGCTGGAATTTTATTAACGATCAAAGTTCGGCAAATCTACCTTGCGTGACATAGCTCTTTCCCGCCAAATTGGCGGTATTTTTTACATTTGAGTAACAATGTGGTACACTTATTCGCTTCTTTGACGTTTATATACTTTGTTCTTCTTCCAAAATATTACTAGAGTTTCATTTTTATATCTGAAAGTGATCAATAATAGACAATAGTGCGATGACAAAATTTGTCTGACTTGTGTGTACTTTAGATATTTACTCGAGATATGCACTATAAATACATTTCATGACATTTAGTGAACACTAAAAGTAATCATTGATTCCCTTTTATATGTGGTCGATAAGAATTAATTTAATGTACATCGCACTTGAATATATCTAGAACAAATCATCTCAATAATAGATATACATTATCAGTCTATACTGATCATGAACATTGAGATGACGTTACTCGTGTCACGCTAATAACACCGGCATGTCGAGAAAAATGGTAATAGTGCTATATTCTCGGCATATATGATAAAACCAGGAACAATTGGAGGGGGAGGGGAGGGGAGGGGAGGGGGAGGGGTGGCAATATTTTTGTGCAGGTTGTTTTTTTCTCGCCGCATGGGCTGTGCAATATTTTCTTTTTCGACCAGAGAGGTCTTGCACGTTTTTTTTTTTTTCAGTTTAGAGAATTTTGTTCTCTTATATCCAAAGCGAAAACAACTGTTTGTGTTTTGGTTAAACTTTTGAAAAGTCTGTTTTTCCGTTTTAAATTTATTAGTCTGGTACAACGCGAAGTTACTTCGCGACTTTGTACAGCTAACTTTCGGGCGATTTGTTCATTTTTTGTCGGGAAAACACACCGAGGTCGACTTGGGGCAAGTCTATGTTTAGGTATATATTGCATACTGATACAAATTGCGTAAGTCTCGGATTTTCGTGTTTTTGATGCCTCAAAGTCTCAGATTTTCGTGTTTTTGATCTCTCAAAGTCTCGGGTTTCGTGTTTTTTTTTGGCTATGTGCTCTGTGCAGGATTTTTTTTTTTTTGGGGGGGGGGGGGGGGAGGGGGCATTGGCCATGCACGTTTTTTATTTTGGGGATTGCCATCCTCCCCACCCCCCAACTTCTAATAGTCCTCCCCTAAAACAAATACATACTAATAAATTATTTAGTGACTAAATTCATTGCTCTAAACTTTGACCATTCTACCTGCTGTCACTCAATCAGAACAATTGCAATTTATAGCATCTTTTTTGTTATTCTTGTTTGTTTCTTCTACAAAGCAAAGGTTGACAAATGAAAGCATTTTTGCCGTTTTGCTACCATTTCACAAATAATGGTGTATGGAAACATGAATATATACACCTAATCCAAAAAACGTTGTCTGGTCCGCCGCACAGTCCTCGCGCCAAGACTGTGAAAGATATTGGTTATATCTAATCAGTAATTAATTTATTTGCATGTTCACACTCTAGTGTGGTACTTTTTTCAACGAAATAGTGTTGTGCCTACTTTTATGTTCTTGTTTTATCACTCTCATCAAAATATTCACTGTGTTTTCCTTCACGGTCTTGGCGCGAGGACTGTGCGGCGGACCCGACAACGTTTTTTGGATTAGGTGTATATATTTTTTTATGTGTTATGGTTATTTTGTTTGTTTGTTTTTTTTTCTTTTTTTTTTCGGAAGTTCCGATTTTTTGTTTCAGTTGTTCGATTTCTTGTTCCGGTCGTTCCCTGCTGTGGTTCCGGTTATTCCGGTGGTTTCGTTCTGGTGGTTCGTTCCATTGTTCCTGGTTTTATCATATATGCCGAGAATATAGCATTATTACCATTTTTCTCGACAGGCCGTTTCTCCCGCCTTGTTGGCGGGAGACGTTTCGAGCGCTAATAAGGGTCTGTTTAGGGGTGGACCATTTGACTTTTGAGGGGGGGGGGGGGGGGGGTGGATGAATTTGTCCGTGCAGGAAATTTTTTTTAGCCCGCTGGCATGCGCACGCAATTTATTTTATAGAAAAGCAAAGATTTCAGTGGCATTCAGTGGCAATTTTGGCTTGCAGGAATTTTTTTTTCGGCCCTTCGGGCCGTGCAGGTAATTTTTTTTAAAAATCATCCACCCCCCCCCCCCCCCCCCCACAAAAGTTAAATGGTCCACCCCTTACGCAGGCTAGTATTATTAGCGTGACACGAGTAACGTCATCTCAATGTTCATGATCAGTATGCTTATGTAAATAGACTGATAATGTATATCTATTATTGAGATGATTTGTTCTAGATATATTCAAGTGCGATGTACATTAAATTAATTCTTATCGACCACATATAAAAGGGAATCAATGATTACTTTTAGTGTTCACTAAATGTCATGAAATGTATTTATAGTGCATATCTCGAGTAAATATCTAAAGTACACACAAGTCAGACAAATTTTGTCATCGCACTATTGTCTATTATTGATCACTTTCAGATATAAAAATGAAACTCTAGTAATATTTTGGAAGAAGAACAAAGTATATAAACGTCAAAGAAGCGAATAATTGTACCACATTGTCACTCAAATGTAAAAACTACCTCAAATTTGGCGGGAAATAGGTATGTCATGCAAGGTAGATTTGCCGAACTTTGATCGTTAATAAAATTCCAGCATTTAAATTCTCCATTTCAGAGATTACTTGAATTGATAGATAAGCATCTATATAACATGGCTATTGAAAAAACTTTGAAAAAAACTGCCGCAGTTTTGAGAAAATAATGTTTAATTCTTCATATAATTTCACTAGCGCGCAAATTACGTCGTTAGTACATAGTTTGACCGACGTCAAAAAAATATGGTTTTCACAAAATCAATCGTTTTTATCGTAAATATCCCTTTTTGATAGATGGTTTAAACATTCCAAATGAAAGAAGTTTTCATTATGTTGCGTAACGATTTTTATGAGGTCTCAAAGTCGGCTTTAATTTAGACTATTCAATGGTCATTTTGGGGTCAAAAGTGAGGGGGGTGGTCAACTTCGAAACTAAAAGCCCGTTGAAGCTCAAATTTTGCCATTTGTATTTATATTCCATGTTTATTAAATGGTAGGAATTTGAAGTGAATCGGCCGACCCCCATCTTTTGGCACTGCCCGGTTTTCTCAGGCAATGACTCTTAATACAACTCCATTTCAATTAATGTTGATCATCTGAAATACTGTTATCTGTAATCCCACCACCATTCTTGCGAAATTAAAAGAATGCATTTGGAATTTGATGATAGAGCTCTCCCACAATTCCTATTCATCTCATGCAGATCAAAAATGCATTTCCAGATGATTTAGGTTAATTGAAAAAAATATATACCCTTTTAGCTCGTCTTAATGTTTTCCTAGGTGTAATTCTAAGAAAATTGTATTTGAGGAACGTAGTTATACAGAATTTTTTTATTAAGAGTTTTTGACTTTGTTTTTTAGAGATACTACAGCCTACAACACAGCCAGGTAATACTAGTTCACTCGCCTAAAGGCCTGTCCAAATGCAGTTTCTCACTCTTAAAATATCCAGCCATATTACACATCTAATAACACATCTATATCAAATACTCCGTTCTGATTGGCTAATCGTCAGGTCGATATTTAGTTTAAAACATTAGTGTAAAAAAAGGCCGTAAAGACTAAAATATTATCCCAGAAAGCTTAATTAGATATTAACCTATACTATTAGAAGATAATTTATGAAAATTAACTTTTAAAACAAACGATGGAAACAGATATTATTAGGTATTACTTTTCTTCACAAAAATTGTTATTTTCCGTATGTGAGAAAATCATCGAAGCGCGCAATGCATCTCGGATGCACGTGGGGCTTTAAAACGTGACTGAAATAATTGTTAATGAGATAATTGTTAGAATTAAAATTTTACATATGGTATTCATTTATGACTTCATGTTTTAGTGACACCATCAGTGACACCATCAATGACACCATCAGGGACACCAACAATGACACCATCAGAAACACCTTCGACTCCAGTAACACCAGTAACACCATCGACACCACGTATGTTGAAATGTTTGGAATACATATCAATATAACTGATTACTTTACTTGTTTGTTGTCCCATTTTAGATCACGTGATGCTACCCTTGGGAATAGCTGTTATTACAGTTATATGCAAATGATTTTGAACAATGGGTTGAAGTCGAGGCTTTCGGGCGAAAACAATAGGTTTGCCCGAAAGCCTCGATTTGAATCCATTGTTTGAAATCATTTGCATATAACTGTAATAACAGCTATTGTTTTTTTCACATGTAAATGATATAATACGTTCATCATAAAAGAACAATTCTCAAGGGAATGCCACGTGGTCTGAAATTGGCAATTTGCATACGGAGGTAAAGAGGTCTATTACGTTTCTCCCCACTATCAACCTGCCTATATGAGCCCAAGGAGAAGGAAAGGTAAAACAAAAGTACTATTAGTTAGCGTTGGTAGTTCCTTCAGCTATGCTCCGTTTTACTCGTATTTAAAGCTATTCCAAGCTAAACTGATTGGAAAGATGTCGAAACAAGTGAAGCCACTGGGGATCGAGCTCGTGATCGAACTCGAACTAGTGTATTGCCTTCCGCTCGGTGCAACTTTGCCGTCGGTTTATATGACGTGTGCTGTGTCGTCAGTTTAAATGTTTAAGTGGCCCCTGGCGAGAGCGAAGCGCATGCTGTGCACTTCGTTTGTCTCGCTACTTGTCCAGGAAAGAAGAAACAAGCATTTTACGTGGAGCGTGTTATCAGGACAGCTTTCTCCATATAAACATGACCTAGCTAGAAGGACACCATATTGTACTTTAAAATGAAAATAACTGGTTGGATTTTATAATTTTTGGACTAATTGCTAATTGCATGTTATGAATTGAATACACTTACATGAGTAATAATTTGACATTTTAAATTTTGTCAAGTATTTCCTTTTACATTGTCACTCTCCAATTGAAGACTTACATTGATAATTACTAAATCAAATTAATCGTATATTTATCCATTGTGATTCAGCTCCTATGAAATGCTACCAGGCAGCGTACCTCACCGACCCTCTATTTTTGGTATCTAAAGATGATATTGGGCGATGTACATCGAATTCTGTGTGTGTTTACCTCAGAGGGAGCACTAGTGCCCCATCACCTGCCCTCCCAAGCATTAAAATCCCTTCGTATCTCCAAAAAAAGACAAAAATATACAATTATGTACTTCATAGTTGTGTTGAGAGACAATCATGTGAGAACTACTGTAATATCATTAGACAAATGAACGAAGGAGTACTTTTGAACTGCTCAAGAAAATGCTGCGATACAGACAATTGCAATGTTGGGGATTCAGGTAATATACGTACCTAGTTTGTATATACGTTTTAGCTGAAGCCGTAGTAGCATTGATAGTTGTAGAGGTTGTGGTAGTTGCAGTTGCAGGGGTAATGGTAGTGGTGGTTGGGTTGGTTGTGGTCGTGGTGGTGGCTAACATGCAGCTAGTAGTGTTGCAACGGTAGTGATAGTTGTATTGATCTGGGTAGTCGTAGTCGTAGTCGTAGTCGTAGTCGTAGTCGTAGTCGTAGTCGTAGTCGTAGTCGTAGTCGTAGTCGTAGTCGTAGTCGTAGTCGTAGTCGTAGTCGTAGTCGTGCTGGTAGTCGTACGAATAGTTTTACTGATCGGGGTAATCGTTGTGGTAGCGGTAGGTGTAGGTAAAGCAGTAATTGTAAAGGCTGTAGTTATGTCACATGTTTTATATATTAGATACTACGAAATATGTATAGAGGTTGTGTTATGCCACATGCCTTATTAGATACTACTAAATATAGTATATTCACGGTAAATTCACAGCTTCAAGTGCTTTCCAATTCGAAGGAAATACGAAAGCAACATTAATGAAACAGCTGTCTAAAATCATGTTTGTTATTTTAATATATGTTTGTTTTAGTCTCAACCTGTAGCAAAGAGAGGCCTTGTTTAAATAACGGTCAATGCACACCTATTGTCAAATCATCATATTGTAAATGTTTGGATGGTTTCTATGGGGATCGATGTCAATACGGTAAGCAATATAGTACCTTCAGCTATTTCATTCATCATCATCGTTGTAACTATCGTGACTATCGATGTGCGGGTTTTACTGTATATCCGTGAAATACAAATACTTAATAGTACAAAATAGTGCTACATAAAAACAATGGAAAACACTAGAATTAGCAAAAATTGTACTATTTAGTGTTTACTAATGATTTGCACTCTAAACAATGACAGCGACAATCAAGGGCGGTGAGGTGTTTAATTTTTGCGTGACATAATGTAAAGGGTTTTTTGATTTTCTTGATCTGTGATAAGCATGTTCTAAGTAGGGGTTAGATAATGAACGCCAGTGTCCTATAGGATATAGAGTCTATCTAAGACCTCGTCTACACGAATCCGATCCGGCTGAAACCGCATAGAAATATTTGCGTCCACACGAATCTGCCTATCCGGAGCATTCAAGTAAAAGTATGCGGTT
This sequence comes from Metridium senile, assembly GCA_949775045.1. Classification (NCBI taxonomy): domain Eukaryota; kingdom Metazoa; phylum Cnidaria; class Anthozoa; order Actiniaria; family Metridiidae; genus Metridium; species Metridium senile. The sequence goes on from OX459104.1 coordinate 16,800,797, forward strand.
TCGGTGACCGGATTCATTGGATTCGTGTGGACGATAGGCCGATTCGCATCAAAAAGTATGCGGTTTAAAAAGTATCCGGATCCGTGTAGACGGGGCCTAATGCGAGCTGAGACTCTATGTCCCATAGGACACGAGCGTTCATTATCTGTCTTAGAATATTTTACTCCGACGAAGGGCTATAGCTCGAAACGTCAGTAAAGTTAAGTTACAAATTTCACTATATTACCTATCATTTATGTCTTAGAATATGATCACAACCGCGAAGAATGTTGTCAAAACTAAATATCAAATGACCATAGCAAAACCGAGCGTCTTATTATATGGCTTACTATAGAGTACTTATAATGCATTGTAAACTTCTATAAAGTATTCCACTGGCGAGGTGGTAAAACAATAAAAAATAAAAGACCCAGCCTCGCCAGTGGAATACTATATTTAGATACTATGGGATATAGAACACTAAAATACAGTCATCTGATTGGCTGAGTGGGTGTGATCATTTTCTAAACGCCTTTAAACGCAGGGGATTGTGCATTTTCTTGATTTTGAACGATTCTTAATTTCCGTAAGCCATGATCGTGCTTTTTTATGCGGCTTCGGAATTAAGTTTCGCCTTATACCACCACTGAACTATATATATGGAATACTGTGAGTTGCACTGGCTAATTATGAAAATCTCGATACGTTTGGGAGAATTCTCAAATCAGGTCCAAACACTCGACTTCGTCTACTTGTGTTTGGACTGATCTTCTCTCGAATTCTCCCAAAAGCATATCGGTGTTCTTAAACGTGTGAAAACACATAAGACTTGATGGCTTGAACTCGACAAAATGACCTCCTACCAACATATGTGGCTTCATAGCTTAGTTGGTAGAGCATTGCACCGGTTCTGCAAAGGTCATGGGTTCAAATCCCGTTGGAAGTCACGAAGTTTTTTCGGGTTTTTATAATTGCAATTTCTTTAATTGCTTTACTCCGAGACGATCATACACCTATTTCAATTAACGTTGTCCATCTGGAATGGTCGATCTGAGACCGATAGGAATTGTGGGAGCTCGTTAAACCGCAAATACACTATTATAATCACGCTCGAATATTAATGTTTACTTCTGAAATACGATTATCCACAATTCAGCACCATCCAAGTGTGATTAAAACTACACATTTGGAATTTATTGAACTCCCACAATTCCTATCGGTCTCAGATCAACCATTCCAGATGGACAACGTTAATTGAAATAGGTGTATACTAATACACAATTTAGTAAAGTTTGTGCGCATCACTGTAACGATAACTTTACACTAGCTTTGGGATAGATAACTGACTTATCTTTGACAATTTTAACTTGTAAATCAACCACTATTTTGATTTAAATTCCAGGAGGAGGGAAGTGTGAACCCAATCCCTGCAAAAACTCGGGAACCTGTGAGTCAAAAGGCAGTAATTATAGCTGTGTATGTCCAAAATACTTTAGTGGAAAACACTGCGAAATTGGTAAGAAATTATCATCACCATCAAACATAATTATATGGTAAAAAAAACATCATTATCACAAACATCAGCACAATCATTACCATCAACATCATCATCATAATCTTTATCACTATCTTCATCATCATCATCGTCGTCGTCAAATATCATCATCATCAGTAACATTATAGCAGTAGCAAATTTATCACTATCATCATTACTATCATTGTCATCATCCGTACCATCATTCTAACACAATCGTCATTAATATTGTAATTGTCGTCATTATGTCATAATGATCACTTGAATCTTCATCACTGATTTAAGAAATAGAAGACGATCGATTTTCCGTGTTATATAGCCTGATCTAAACACGCGTGATGTTGGGAGAACACGAGAGAGCGTAGGAAAAGCACGAGCCGTTAGGCTATATAACACGGAAAATCGTCTTCTATTGCTTTTATAAAATATTTTTTGAGGCTAAATCGGCATTTTAATTGCTGATAAGAATAGCAATTCTCAATACGCGCGCCATCAATACGCTCGCGCATGTTTAGATAGCCTCATCCAGCACGGTTTTTGACCAATCAGAGCGCGCGTACTATCTAAATTATTTTATAAATCACCACAAACATCATCACTGATATCCCTATATCACTACAAGCTTCATCAACAATATCATCACTGCCATTTCTTTTTCAGCGTCCTTTTGCGTTTTCAAACCATGCAAGAACGGCGGAAACTGTACTGAAGTTCCAAACGATCATAATTCCTACGTTTGTAGCTGTCAAGATGGTTATCAAGGAAAACGATGTGAGGAAGGTTAGTTCAAGTTTGTTAGTTCTGAGGACTTTTGCTGCACACCATATTGTAAATAATATATTACACAATATCGAGGCTGAGGTTGTTTTATTCTAACCGTGAAAAGATCTGTTGTACTCAAAATCATGCGATTCCTTATACTAATATTTTGTACTATTCCAGAATCTTGTTCAAGTCGGAACCTTTATGACTATGACAACGCTACACAGATGGCAATGCCCAGCAGATCTTGGCATGCGTATCGATGTGAGAAACGTACCATCCCTGGGAATGGTATCTATTTTTATGGCAGAAAACACAGTCATATATATGTGAGTACAAAACTAGTTCACTAAATATTTCACAGTGCAATCCCGCGGTGCACCTCATCACAGTTCCTTGCGCCATCTTGAAAGATAGAAGGGCTTTTGCATCGAAGCGAGACGAACGTTGAGCTTAAAATGATAGAGACCTCTTAACACCTTGCAGGACAATTATTTACGTGTCTCTATCATTGCAAGCTCAACGTTCGTCTCGCTTCGATGCAAAGGCGCGGTTACCTTTCAAGATGGCGCAGGGAACTGTGAAGGGGACTATTCTCTCCAAACCGCAAATACATTTTTGCATGGTCTCTAATTGACACACATTTTTTGTCTCAAAATTTCCCAAAACTACTAATGAAACCTCACTCAATAAACTGAATTCTCCGCTAGACCGACTTGTGTCCGGTATAGAGGTGGTTCACTGTATTGTGCAGCTAGTCACTAGTCACATCATTATCACCATCATCATAGTCTCATCCTAACTACCATTATTATCATCATCATCAATGCAAATTTTAACATAATAATCATTATCATCTTCACTATAATTGTCATTATCATCAGTATTATTATTGTCATTATTATTATCATAATCAATTGTTTATTACACATTATAATATAGTTTGATTCTAACGCGCGCTCTGTTCCGCTGTGTCGCTGTTCCTTCAAAACCGTGGTTTATTACACCGATAAACCACAGTTTTGAAGGAACAGCGAAAAAGTTGTGGTTTGCTCCCTGTTCACTTTTTAAAAATGGCGTTCAAAATGTCGAGTAAATATTTTCTTTTTGTTAAAAAGCTCGTTTATTGCTTCATAGTGTTTTTGATGTCTTTCTAGATCTGTAGAAATGGTGCCATACAGTTTGACAGGAAATACACATTTTACTGGCCTAATAAGTTTGGTGTTCGTTATTGGCTAAAATACTATGCTATTATAGCACCTTTCTGGTCGAAGGTGGACATCTATGTGCCATTTACCAACAATCCCTTTCAATACAGGTAGGAATTACAACTATTCCCAATTATTTATTGGTTAGGTCGCAGATAGACGCATAATTTTCTCAATCACTTTACATAAGTACTTACATACCATCAACTATTATAAGGGGACAAAATCATCATCATCATTGGCATCACCATCATTAATATCATCATCAACATCATCACCCTTATATCATCAACATCATCATGAATGTCATCTTCATCATCATCATTGTCTTCATTAGTATCATCTTTATTATAAAGCATCGGTCCAGTAATCAGAAGATCACGGGTTCAATCACTGTCAGATTGACTAGGATTTCCGAGCACCTGAAATAGCTACCGAATAACTAATCTCTTAACTTAACTTTAGTATCATTTTTATTATCACAATCATCGTTATCAGCAGCAGCATCATCGACCATTACCACCATCATCGACCATTATCACCATCATCACTATCATCATCAAGAACATCATTATCATCATCATCATCATTGTCAAAATCATCATTATCATCATCAACACCATCGTCACCATCTTCGTCATCTTCGTCATTATTGACCATTTTCTTTAATTTTTAATTTCAGAGGACAACCATTCAAAGCAGACCCTAACAGTATGTCAAGAGTATACTACCAAGTCTATAACGATCAGTCATCACCGGTTCTCACTCGCGCTTCTAACGACGTTAGGAAATATACCAATAACAGTCAGTATAACGCCAGTGTCGTCATTGTGGTGACATGGAAAAACCTTTACCCATCACGATACTACAATTACTACTCGGCTCCCTACTATGAATTGGTAATTACAATATGATGTGGTGTGATGTGATGTGATGTAATGTGATGTGATGTGATGTGATGTGATGTGATGTGATGTGATGTGATGTGATGTGATGTGATGTGATGTGATGTGATGTGATGTGATGTGATGTGATGTGATGTGATGTGATGTGATGTGATGTGATGTGATGTGATGTGATGTGATGTGATGTGATGTGATGTGATGTGATGTGATGTGATGTGATATGATGTGATGTGATGTGATGTGATGTGATGCGATGCGATGCAATGCGATGTGACACGATTTGGTGTGATGTGATGTGATGTGACACGATATGGTATGATGATGGTGCAAAGTGAATTGATGTGGATATTTTTTTTCAGTCTAATACGTTCCAAGCTGTGCTGATTACAGATGGTCTAAACGCTTTCGTCCTCTTTAACTATCCATGCAAAGGAATCCAGTGGGTCGTACCAGCTAAAAGGTAAACGATTGTAATCTTAGCACTTGTATACTACTATAACTGGATATGGAACTTTGTTGTATAATTAATAATCAATATCAAAGACAGACAGCTCCTTTCAGTCGTTAAATTCACGTTTCCCTTTTACTCCTACAAACGTTTTTGAAAATGCTGTATTTCTTACATTTTGTAAATTCTTCGTATTTAAATTTCTGATTTCAAACAACTGGTACGTTTCATTCGCTTGAGACGTTTTCATTTAGAACTGTTCTCGTTAACCTGTGAAACAAAGTGTATTAGCTAGATTGTGAATAACAACAAAAGAACACCATGAAATTAAGATGCATTAAGATGGTAGACCTGGATAAAATGCATGTCTTTTGAAAACATATGTCTCAAACTACATAAGTCACAAAACTTTAAGACCAGTACAGTTATTTATTTATTTATATATTATAGTTTCAAAAAATGGAATTTGAAATGTGAAATGTCACACTTTAGGTGTGAAAATAGCACAGGTATAGCCGAGGCGTCTAAAATTGACTTTTTAATAATGTTTTTTAGTAATACACAAATTGTGTTTCATGGGTGAATGAAAACTGCTCTATAGTAGATATGTTATATAACATTAACAATCTCAAGAGTCAACTTCAAAGGAATGCATCACGTTTTTTAAGAATGGTAAGGAAATAAGAAAGGTCCAAACGTTTGAAATTCCTGTGTTTCTTTTATGTATCAGTACGAACTGGAGAAACGATTGGTATAGGAGTTATGGGCTTCCTGTGGCGGGATACAACTCTGGAGGCGGATTTCGTAATCGCGTCTTCAACATACCAGGGTGAGTGGTGATGATGATGATGATGATGTTGATGATGATGATGATAATGGTTATAATGATTATAATGGTAATGTTAATAATAATAACAACAAAATAATGATGATGGTGATGATAGTAATGATAATGATGATGATGTTTATGATATTAATGATAATAATAATAATGATGGTTATGATCATAATAATAATGATAATAATACGTTTAGGTTGCCAATTTCGATGGACAATCAAAAAAGACGTTCGCACGCCAAATGTGACGAGAATCGGTCAAATAGCAGCTGAAGAAGATGGCCATTTCAATATATAATTTCCCAATACAAATCACTGTATAGCATATGTTCAAAAAGTTTGGAAACAACAGTTGTTATTGGACGAATTTTGGTCACATTTGCTACGTGAACATCTTTTGTGATTGCCTATCAAAATTAAACTAAAAATATGATATAGTAAAAATAATTTTGTATGACGTCATCACTGTAGTACACTATTCTGGATAACATTTATTTCAAATTACCATATAAGAACAAACTCGTTCTCAACACAAAAGCTCATTCATAAGCTAGTAAACCGTTATTACTCGGGATTCCTGTGGAATCACCGAGTTTAGGATTCGGCATTATTATTTTTTTTTCTTTCGTTGTCGTCGCCAAATTGACGCGCACGCGCAGTATCGTCGAAGTTCTGAGTTACTTCAATTTCGGCAGCCATTTTGTTTCTAACTTTGACAGTACAGCTGTGTTTTAGTAATCAATGTCTTTAAATACGCTCAAATCGCTTGGAAATCCACACACCATTCGCGGTATAGCCACACTAAAATATGTCGAGCGTTTTCGGAAAGGAGATTTAGAGAGACGCCGCGAATCTATCGTCAAACTGACTATGAAAATGCCTATCGTGAAACTTAAACTATGTATTCAAAAGCGAATTATAATCAAACTTATACAAACTCTCTAAAACAACAAAGCTCAACTACAGAATGTGAACAAAGGTCTACCGAAGAAAAAACGACGATTGCAAGCTAAGCGGCATTTTAAGCGAAGAAGATTCAAGACTAGCGACTTGTGTTTACAGTCAACCAGACTCAAAGTAAGGCCGCCTAGCTTCTCAAAATGGATGACTTCTTTCATATTAATAATGCTAAGTACCTTGCTTCTTTTATTATTTTTAATTCAAGGAAGTATTTTCTGTTTTTCCTATTTGATATTAGTCTTTATTAGGGTACAAAACAGTCAAGTTCTTCGACTGCTACACTCAAACTAGTATTGTGATTTCATCGTTCAGTGATTGTGATATATTAGATAAAACTAGTTGTTTGACTGTACAGGTAATGGTATGAATGTATGTAATGATGCAGAAGTCACAATAAAGATTACAAATAATACCAGATCTCGTTATCCAAGGTTTGTTTATTATAATTATAGACATTTTCGCTGTCATCATAGTTGTGAGACAAGTACAAAATGTAGAATATCAACACGATTAATACAGGCGTTTAAACACCAAAAGTAGGAAGCTTAGACGGTTTGTTTATCATAGAATACGCTCAAATATACCAAGGTCTTCTGAGTTAATAATTATTAACTGTGCAAAGGTCAAAATCGAGCATTATTCTTCAAAGTTTAAGGGGATTGGGACACAAGCATTTATTTCTCAAAAAAGGTTCAAATGTAAAGCCAGTCGGTATATATCGTCCCTTTCTTGTAATAGACCGATGTCTCTCTATAAGACTCAGTCACATGTAATGAATTACTGTAAGTGTAAACTATATTATGATGTAGAGAAGAATGCTGGTACTAAAAACACACTATATGTTGATCCAAGCAAGACAATAACAACACCATATAGCCAAGGTAATGCTTTTACCTTTAAAATTACAACAATGTGTTGCAATGAATTTATGTTCTTTAATTTATAATAACAAAAAAGAAATTAATTCATCAAATGAGCTTATGATCATGAATATTGAGGATCAGTTCTGATTGTCACAATCGGCATGACAGTCATTTCTCATGAAATCAGAACTACCCACAAGTTTAAATGTGTTTAATACTGATTATGAACTTCAATTTAGTGACAGTTTTACAGGTAATCTACAAAAAGAAACTGCAAATTATTTATATCAGATATAGGTAGATAAACAAATTTCTGATGAAAATGCGCGTTCACGCAGGCGTCTATTTTCATAAATTGTACTTATAATTAAACGCGTAGCTAGAGCATCAAAGAGAATCCCGAGTTCACGCAGTTATGCGTCTAGTTGCATTTAGATTAAAATCAAACTTGTGTTCGCCTCGTTCAAAATGTATAGTTTACAATTAGTTAGTCATAAAGACCCTATCCCCGTGGACTTCGTACACGTGTGATATGTTATGTCCATGAGACAAGCAACCATTTAGTCACACGTGTAGATGAGCGTCTTACCACGGATATTAGGGCCTCGCAAGAAAATATTGAAACTTCTTAGAAATTGCACATATTGTGCTCAGAAGATTGTTGTAAGGTTATGCGCTTCGACTTTCATCAAAAATCAAAAGAGGGTGTTTAAATTAATTGTGAAAAACCTCAATATCAACTGTGGATGAAATGCGAGACCTATCACCATACTATTACGTAACCCACACAACGATAATCCAGTGTGGCTCTAAAGTGGAACACACTTTCTAAGATGATCTCCGGATACACCTGCTGCCCACATTTAAAGGCACGCCATTGTGATTAGCCAATCAATAGCTTAGCTGAATATCAGTGTAAAACACCTTGTGCATTGAAAATTTGTATATAACTAGAAGTACATTTGTACATTTGAGCTTGTAAACTAGATGAGCACATGAGAAAGTCCAATGCAGTTCAACCCCAATCAATGAAGATCCAAATACCAGCCTACTAATATTAGAACACGTACAGCCATTCCTTTAACAGTATCACTCAAACATGTACACTAAATACAAAAGCAAACCATATCTATGCATTTACTTGTCTGTCATAGTGACTAAGATCAATTACACAGTAGCACCAGACCTTAGCTTTGTTTTATTTCATAGATATCGATAAGTGTTATCACTAAAAGCAAGGTTTGTCATTACAGTTCTAGCACAGTTGACATCATCAACGTAGACGACAAACCAGGCAACAACGGTATAATCGGTCGCTGGTTCTTCCCTCTAAGCGACGGCCCAACGAACAAACGGAAAGCAGAATTAAAGTGTAAAGCTTGGAATAAGTTGCAGACTGATAAAAACGTTGGAGATTTTAAAAATAGAATCCTAAGGAATCCTTGTCCTTGCACGTTGTTTCAAGCAAGGTATGATGGACGGCTTCGACTTGACCGGTACTACAATTTATTTGTTCGACAACACGGAGTGGAATGTGGAATTTCGAGAAATCCATGGCGTACGTACAAAATAATTAGTATCACTGACCCTACTAGCAATAATAACGAGAGACAAGTATGGACAACTGTAGCACAGAGGTGCTGTTATAGTATCAAAAATGCAGATTTTGGGTCATTACTTTTGGGTCCGACGTACGGTGGACACTTGAAGGTATGGCTTTTATTGGTTTCATCCATTCATTCTTTCATCCATTTATTCATTTATTCATTCATCGATATCCGTCTATGCATTCATTCATTCATTCTTTCAATTATCCTTTCACTCGTACATTCAATTGTTCATTCATCTATTCATTAATTAATTCATTTATGTAAGCACCAATTCACCCATTAATTTATTTATTCATTCCTTCACTCCATTATTCATTCATTCGTCGAATCTCTAATTAGTAAATTAATTTGTCAATTCTTCCATTCATTCAACCCTTAATTAATTACATAGTCAATTCATTCATTCAACTATTATTAATGTATGCTTTCGTTCATTCATTCATCCTTTCTCTCTCTCTCTCTTTTTCTCTTTTTTCTTTCTCTTTTTCTTTTTTTTTTTTGTTTTGTTCCTTCTTTCTCCTTTCTTTCTTTCACACACACACATATATATATATATATACTGATTGATTGATTTGGAAGGTGAACTTCTACTACCCACGATATAAATGGTTGCTGCCTGATGACGAAGCTCACAGACTGTGTTGTGTAGATACCAACCTGTGTCACTTGTTTTACGAAAAAAGACCTTCTGATACATGCCAGGGTTACAAACCACCAAGAAGAAGTAAGTCTGGATAAACAAAAATGATGATGATGATGATAACGATGATGATGATGATGCTTATGGTGATGGTGATGATAATGATGATTATAATAAAGATGATGATGATGCTTATGGTGATGGTGATGATGATGATGATGATGATGACAATAATGATGAATATTATTTTGGTGATAAAAGAACACGAATGTGTTAATGAGAATGATGATGATCAAGCCGTAAATATGATAATGATGATGATGATGATGATGATGATGATGATGATGCTGGCTATGATGATAATGATGATGCTGGTAATAGTTGTGGTGATAACGATGATGATGATTTTAGAGTTGTTGTGGTGGTAGGTTTTGGCACCGGTAGTGATAGGTAGTGGTATTGATGTTAATAATTATGATTGTGGTGGTGGTGGTGTGGTGTAGTTGTTTACCACAACGATCACAAACATACTTGATGGTTATTAAGGCCGATTTACTCGATACGATTTTGACCTACGACTGAAGTATACGATTTGCCTACAACATTTAGTAGGTACCATTCAAACGCGCACGACTAGTCGTATACGATTCGCCGGTATACGCCATTGCTAAAATCGTGAGTGATTGGACGAAATACTAATTCTATTCCTAATATGGAACAAATCACGTCATTTTCCAACGACAAGTCGTAGGGTTTTGAACCTTGGCTCAAAATCCTACTACAAGTTGTAGGTCGTGTGTGTCAGTCGTAGGCAAGTCGTAGGGGCATTTACACGACACGACTTGGAGCTCATTTGAGTCGTATACTACAAATCGCACACGACAATCGTGCCGTGTAAATCGGCCTTTACAATTACAATGGTGATTAAGCTGGTTTTGTCCTCAAATAGGGTGGTTCTGGGGGGATCCTCATATCGTAACCTTGGACAACAAAAACTACACTTTCAATGGACTAGGCGAATACATCATGGTCGATGTCGATGTCGATGGTGGTAACTTCCAGCTTCAGGCAAGAACGAAGAAAGCACCTGGAGATGTTGCAACTGAGTTTTCAGCTGCTGCAGCCAAAGAACAAACGACTTCAAAGGTAGAAGTGAGGCTAGACGGCAAAGGTAAGATTAATTGTCTACAATTTTGATTTTGAGAACAGTGTAATACCATAGAATAAGAATTACCAACAAAATAGACATAGGATATTGTTTAGACCATATCATGTTAAGTTTTTTTAATAAACGTTTTTAGAATACAGGCCAGAAAATGCCATACAATAATACTAATAATAATAATACAATGTTTTAGGAGCATTATCAAAGCTCAATGCTCTTACATAAATTAAGTAAATAAAATTTTGGAAAAGCAAAGTTTTGAGTTTGGATTTAAACGATATGATTTCTTCCAGAGGATCTTAGGGAGCGAGCTGGTTTTTATGGAATTAGTAAGTTGGAGATGTAGTCTGGAGGTATGCCATTTAGGGCCTTGTAGGTAAATGGTAGGATCTTGTAGTTGATTGTTAGTTTGATAGGTAGCTAGTGAAGATTGCGAAGTATTAGAGTAATATGTTCTGATTTCTTGGATCTGTTTACGAGTCTAGCTGCAGTGTTCTGTATTCGCTGTAGTTTAGAAATTTCAGTGTCAGATGCTTACAGTGAATACACAATTATTTTCTTCTGTTTCAAGGTGGTTTGGAAGTACTCGTCGCAGGAAACCCATTCAATATCTCGAACGAAAACATCAGCCAGCCTCAAGAAATAAACAACATTACTTTATCAAGGGAAGCAAACAAGACAGACATCACGGCAACCTTCCCGTCAGGCATTTCGGTGGTCTTTGGTGCAGTGAAAGGCATGATGGTCATAGTATTCTCTGCACCTGAAGAATTTAAAAATAAGACAAAAGGACTTCTTGGTGTATGGAATGATAACATGGATGATGACTTGACTCTTCGTAATGGAACTGTAATCCCCATATCATCTGATGATAGAACTATCCATCAGTTTGGACTCGACTGTAAGTCTTAATATGCTAGATTAGCAAATCACCCAACCAACCGAACAACAAACTAATCAAACAGCTAATAAACCATTTAACCAACTACCAAACTAGCCAACCAACCAATAAATGAACAAATCGTCAAACCAACCGAACAACTAACTAATCAAACAGCAATTTACCATTTAACCAACTAACCAACTAGCCAACCAACCAATGAATGAACAAATCATCAAACCAACCGACCGACCGATCAACTAATCAAACAACCAATCAACCAACTAACCAGCTGAACAATCAATCAATAATTGAACAAATGACTAACCAGCCAACCGACCGACCAACTAACCAACCAGCCAATCAACCAGCTATCAAACTGGCAGACAAATCAATAAATGAACAGATCAACCAACCAATTAACCAATTAACCAACTAATAAAAAAATGAACAACCGACTAAACAACCAACCAACCAAATTAACCAACGATTCAATATATTAACAAATCTACCAACCAACTGGCCATATTGTTGTTTTACCTTTTACCAGGGCAAATAACAGCAGACGAGTCACTGTTCACCTACAAACAAAATGAAAGTGTTGATACTTACAAGAATACATCCTATACCCCACTATTTGCTGACGAAATCATTCGCAAGTTTCAAAACTCAACGATATACCAAAAAGCACTCGCTGTATGTGGATCAAATCTTGTTTGTTTGTATGATGCTCTCGCTACAAATAACACCGCGATCGGTGAAGCCTCCCTAAAGACTTCGAAGAAGTTGGAGAATGAGACAAAGCAACTTGGTATGTAATCAAAGCTGTCTATGATTCTGATTGTGATTAAGATGATCATTGAATGTACTTGATGCCTGTAAAATAGCATCGACTCAAATTTGATTCGTTTTTTGTATTATATATTTTTAGTGTTTATTATATTAAAAAATATATTACAAACAACAAAAATAATCAGGCGGAGAACAAAAAAGACAAATAGATAAAGAACCCAAATAAACAAACAAACAAACAGCAAATATACACAAACAAACAGAAAAAATGAACAAACAAACAAACAACAAAAATAAACAAACAAACAAACAGCAAATAATATACACAAACAAACAGCAAAAATGAACAAACAAACAAACAGCAAAAATAAACAAACAAACAAACAACAAAAATAAACAAACAAACAGCAAAAATAAACAAACAAACAGCAAAAAAAACAGCAAACATAAACAAACAAACAGCAGAAATAAACAAACAAACAAACAGCAAAAATAAACAAACAAACAGCAAAAATAAATAAACAAACAGCAAAAATGAACAAACAAACAGCAGATATAAACAAACAAACAGCAAAAATAAACAAACAAACAGCAGAAATAAACAAACAAACAGCAAAAATAAACAAACAAACAGCAGAATTAAACAAACAAACAGCAAAAATAAACAAACAAACTGTTGACTGGCTCAAATGGTAGATTAGGCACCAAGTGAAGACACACTGATTTACAACTTACTCGTTTAATACTTGTTATAATTGAACACACCAAGTCTAGAGCTCAGCCTGCTCGACCAGAAAGACTTTCCTTAGTAGGTGTGGTTGGTAGAAGGAATTCCTTACAAAACCACTATCCTTACTTAGGTCCGTATTCTCTAGTACAATTAAGACTACAGTCCTAGTCCCGGTAGTGTACTAGTTACAAGATTCGTATTGTGCCATATTACATTGTCAATCTTTGGTTTTATAATGATCTGTACTATTAACGCAATATCCTGTTATCGAGCTATTTACTAGTCACAACATACTTATGGCGATGCCTTTCTATTAGAGGGTTCATCTCACACGATAATAATAATATACAATAATAATAATAACTAAATAACTAAATTTCACTTTCTAACAAAACAAACAAAAACAAAAATAAACAAACAAACAGCAAAAATAAACAAACAAACAGCAGATATAAACAAACAAACAGCAAAAATAAACAAACAAACAAACAAACAAACAACAAAAATAAACAAACAAACACAAAAAAAAAAAAAACCAGCAAAAATAAAACAAATCAACAAACAGCAAAAATAAACAAACAAACAGCAAAAATAAACAAACAAACAGCAAAAATAAACAAACAAACAAACAAACAAAGAAATAACAAAAATAAACAAACAAACAAACAAACAGCAGAAATAAACAAACAAACAACAAAAATAAACAAACAAACAGCAAAAATAAACAAACAAACAACAAAAATAAACAAACAAACAGCAAAAATAAACAAACAAACAAACAGCAAAAATAAACAAACCAATAAACAGCAAAAAATAAACAAACAAACAAACAGCAAAAATAAACAAACAAACAGCAAAAATAAACAAACAAACAACAAAAATAAACAAACAAACAACAACATAAAACAAAAAACAAAAACAAACAAACAAACAAACAAACAACAAAATTAAATATTACATTATTATTGATGATATGTTATTATTATTTCTAGAAAACTTCCCACCTGAAGTGGTGAATGCGCCGATGACAATCAATATGACAATTAACAAAATGGCAACCATTGTGCTTACTGCTAAAGACGAAAACAATGACACCATCAAGTTTATCGTACCACCCCTTCCTGGATTACAATATACCACAACAAAAAATAAGCTGACTTTGAAATGGACAATTACCTCAGCTGACAAGGTACACTTGTGAACCGTTTATTTTGTTATGGAGAGAGGTTTACTGCTTGTACATGTCTTGATTGGGTGGTTGGGGTGAGTGGGGTTTAATTGGTAGTGTATGTTTGGGGATAAAGCTGCTGATTTTAATGCGTGAAAGATTGTGGCTGCTGTTTTTGTTAAAGGAGGGGGAAAGGGGAAGCTGATGTTGTAGTTGTTGTTGTTGTTGTTGTAGTTGTTGTTGTTGTTGTTGTTATATTATTATCGTCGTGGTTGATATCGTTGTTTGATTGCTTTTTTGTGTGTTTTGTTTTAGTGTTGCTGTTGTTTGTTTTGCGTAGGTGCATAAATAAATGTTTTACATAGGCTCGGTGAATAACATGTGCGACTTTGTTATTCCTATATATGAATCTTGCTTTTACAGTGCGGACACTCCAACCGGGACCACTTTAGATGAATTGATAATCAACCAATCATATTGCAGCTTTCAGTCCAAGAACGTTATGAGCGTGAGAACACTATAATTTGATTGGCTTATGCTGCGATCAGTTCAATCTCTGTCTGGTTTAAATGTTTTTTGATTGGACGGTCTTGTCTAAGTGGTCCCGGTTGGAGTGTCTGCACTTTAATGGTTATGAACTATTTTTCTTTATATTTCCAGCTCAATTTCACTGTAGTCATCAAGGACTCTGAAGGCGCTTCATCAACATGGTCGCCCACTATCATTCTCTGCGCATGTCAAAATGGTAACTGTACAAAAGTAGTTGACCAATCAGGTGATCGCTTTCAAGTGATGCCATGCCAATGCGATAGTGGCTATACCGGCAGGTACTGCGAGAGTGACATCGATGGTTGCGCTGGCTCACCGTGCTACCTAGGAGTAAAGTGTAAAGATTTGCCTCCTCCTAAGGGTTTGGATGGTTTTGAATGTGGTCCATGTCCAGCAGGGTACGCAGGTGATGGACAACAGTGTACAGGTAAGGAAATACTGTGCGACTCAGTACTGAAACCGGGGCAACCCAAAACAAAGAACTTGTACAGGGTTCTCACAGGCTAAGATGTTTCTTATTCAATATTGATCTATCCCATTTACAAATAATGAAAATTATTAGCATTTAAAACAAAAAAGAGAAAAAAATCAAACATTTGTAGAGATTCTATTGTACATATTCTCGATCGTGATTGGATAGTTATGTCGAACTGTAAATGGACGTAAAAGAACCACGAATGACGTAACAGACGCTAATTAATCATCGGAAAACATAGCTCCGTGATTTTGAACATTTGATATTTCCAAGTAGAAACCCGCTTTTAAAAACAATTAAACATCCAGAGAAGCCTTTCACAGCACAATATGATTATATATACTTAGACGACTTATAACCGGCGACAAAATTATATATACATTCAAAGAGTTCTCGAGGCTCTACTGTTCGCTCGATTTTGAATGAGAGTCTTGAAGAGAATGACCGAGAGATTACAGCGATAACAATCAGAAATCTTGAAAAGTACGGTGGGTTTTTTCCACGCATAGTCATGTATTACACATCAAAATGTCCGTAAAAGAATGGTGTTTTCGAATCCATGGCTACTTTTTTTGAAAGGGTTTGTTTAATTTTAAATATAGCCAATATTGTAACTTGACATGAGAAAAGTCGCACAATCTCTCTCGTAAAAGTGATCAAACCGTTAACTTTCAACCCCCAAAAGTACGTGTACTTTTTGAACGGAAAGTAGATCAAAATCATTTGATAAGGTCAACAAAAGATTGAGGTAGCTGTATCCATGGCTACTTTTTTTACTTTTCTGCAAATATTTTGAGAAAAGATCGAAAAACCACGATTTTGTGGCCTCATTTCTACCATTTTGACTAGGCGCATTGAAGCGTGACGTATAGCGGGTTTATTTTTTTTCCGAAGTTTAGTATAAATACAAAGGTGATTATACAAAATCGTGCGCTCTGATTGGTTTGCTATCTCGGATTATCAGCCCATAATCATCTTTTCGGACAAAATGGCTGCCAGTAGTTGTTTTGTCACTGTTAGCGAAGATGAAATTAAATTGAAAACTTTAAAGAAAAAATGCTGTCCCAAAATCGACAAAAGAAGCTACTAAGTTTGGTGTCAAGCTATTTAAAGGTATCATAGTAAATTTTCACGTTTTTTTTTTGTCATTATATGCGAGACAAAGTTTACAATTTTTACGCGTAACGGTCGCGCTTTTAAAAAATAAAATATTTTCACTTTCAATGCTGTTTCCTTCTTTCTTTTTTGAAATAATCACCTTTGTATTTATACTAAAACGATTATTCACCTCAGGCGAAGTGATTATCGGTGAATATTTACCTCGCAGCTCGAAGACTCACCGCTCGGTAAATATTCACCGATAATCACTTCGCCTTCGGCGAATTATTGTTAAATAACTTTTTTTTTAGCCCTACTAATAAAGGAGAGTCAGACGCACGCGTACTACACAACTACATCAATATTGAATAATTTAGCACACAACTCGGCTAACATGTTAATTTTCGATGAGTAATTAAGAAAGACCGGATAACCAGGAGGAAAACTCTCGTGGCATCTAAGAGAACAATTATTCAAATTAAGTATATAAATACACAAAAAGCTATTATTGAATATTGCACGCTTTGTTTGGTCTAGAAATTCACACCATTTTTCGATAGACGCCACTTTTAGAAATAAAAAACGAACATATTTTTTTTTCAAAAACTGAGGCTTGTTAGTCTTAATTTTTCGAAATAACCATTTGTGTATGTAAACTAAGGTTACTTTTACACGGCACCGGACGAATTTTTATCGGGTCAAAAAATCGTCCTGGACATGCTGTTCACATGGAACCGAACACTATTTTCGTTCGAGACCATCAGAACCGGGCAAATAAAAGTTTTGTCAGTGGTTTTAACATTTGCCCATGAGTACTGGGCTGTTTATGGCTACGTTTACACGGTACAGGACGAATATTTGACCGGTCAAACTATTTTATTTATTTATTTATTTATTTATTGACAATATTTATACAGAGGTGCCCAGTTCAGCAAAGCTGGTTTGAATGGGGGTTTGAATGGGGCTACACGGTACCGGTCAATTTTTTGACCGGGTCGGTCAAAAAATCGTCCTCGAATTTGCAGGTCGAATATTTGACCGGTTAGGCGTCCAAATTATTGCACGTTTAGCGCGGTCCCGTGTGAACGGAACCCGTAAGCGGGTGTTTGTATGACCGATCAAAAATTTGACCGGTACCGTGTAAACATAGCCTAAATCAATTAACCACGTACACCGCGGGCTCAATTAATATCAGTGAATAATAATCTTAACTCTCTGTTGATTTAACGTTTCGCTATATATTTTTATTTCTAGATATAGACGAATGCCTTCCAGGAAACAATAGCTGTCAACATAGGTGCATCAATACCCCAGGTTCATACCGCTGTGAATGTCCTGCTGGCTTAAGATTGAAAGAAGATAACCACAACTGCGAAGGTAAGACTACAGATACATTTATTTCCAAAATCGTTGTCGCCACTAGAGCAACAAACTTCAAGCCAAGACCGAAATGAATGCTGGTTTTGTGCTGGTAATTTAAACTACACTTGTTATCAATAAAGTTGATTGTAATACAATAGCAAGCAAGTGAACTGATCGAATGCTACATTTTTTGCTGGAATTCTTCAGTTAGAGAACAAGTCTGATTTCAATACATTAGCAGCACATTAGGTTGCGACAACGTTTTTTTGAAATAGGTTTATATTGCAGCCAACTGAGGGCGGTGGTGTTAAAGTTGTGACTTGTTTTGAAATTAGTCGCGCGTAGTTATTTAATATCGCTTGGGATTCCTGTGGTAATCATTTTCCTGTTGCTAAGGTGAGATGACGAGTGGCAAAAACCAACAAAATTTTCCGCCGTAGTTTTAGTAAACTCTATAGAGTCTGATGTATGTTATTTATAGCTATTTATTGATTATAGGTCCATGTATTTCCACATACATATCCATATCTCGGAACTACCTTTTTCCTAGGACAGTCAATTTGAAATAGGTGTATGCCATTAATCTCTTGCTGATTTGGAATAACCTATCGCCTTGGACCACATTTTTGAAAGAGTTGTTTTCTTATAATCCCTTTCTGCTTTTAAATAACTTATCGCCTTAGACAACCTTTGAAACTGAGAGTATGCCTGTAACTCCTGGTCTATCGCCATGGCCATTATTATAATTATTGTTAATTCCACTGATTTATTTGCTTCTCTGATTTTGTTGCAGATATCAATGAATGCGATAAACCAGTCTGCCAACATATTTGTAATAACACTATGGGCAGTTATAAATGTGTATGCAATGAAGGCTTTAATATAAGTGCCAGTGATCCAAGTAAATGTGTCCGTAAGTATCAATAAACCATCAAAGGCATGGGAGAGGGAGGGAAAGATGAAATAATTGAATGAGGTAAGGATCGAAAAAGTATGAAAGGAAGGAAGCAAAGAAGAGTGGGAAAAAGAAAATAATATGTAAAGGAATGAAGAAAAAAAGTGAAGAAAATAGAAAAGGAAGGAAGGAAGTTGGAAGGAAGAAAAAGAAGAAAGAAGAAAGGCAGACAAGAGGAATTGACCAATGGAAAAAAGAAAGGAAGGATGGATGGATGGATGGATTGAAGGGAGGCAGGATGGAAACAAGGAAGGAAGAAAGTACAATGGAATACGATATAAGTAGAACAATAATTTAATACTGTCATGTTTATGTTTTTCACTTCCTAACAATATACCTCTTTTTGACAACTATGTTTATTCCTTCTACAGCAACGGTTGGTTGTAATGCAACCAATTTTGGCTGTGACCATGTTTGCTACAAACTGAACGAGGTTAACAACTGCTCCTGTAACAAAGGATACAAACTCGAAAACGATGGCAAAACATGCAAAAGTAATTATTATAAGCTTACAGCGCGACGCACCTTACCGTGGCCACCTAATTAAAGTTTTGTACAAGTTAACCAATCAGAAAGCGAGAATTCGACATTAATATAAAAGACACGCCGAGTGTCAAACGGTAAACACTTTGTAATGTTCAAGGCGAAGACAAGAGTGAAGTTTATTTGAAAAGGTGTAGCAAATAATTTGAAAAGAGAAACTTTTGGACGCTAAACTAACTTGTACAAAACTTTGACATCGTTGTACTGTAACACAGTTCTGATGGTTTAAGCCTGGTATTCACTAGCGACGCAATGCAAGCGCAAACGCAAGCGCAAACACAAGGGTGAATTGTAGAGTGAAAACGAGACGTGAACAGGCGCAAGCGCAAACAAATTATTCACTAGTGCCACGCGCAAGCACAAGCGCAAACGCACGAAAAAAGGAATTTTTTTGATATCTTGCGCTTGCGTTATCACTGCGTCAAACGGTTTTCACGACGAAATAAGGTCTCTCGTCGCTAATAAAAAGGAGGCTTTAGCGTTGCATTTCTTCCGATATACGTACCGTGATATGACGTCAAAAAGTTGGTAACAATGTGGTTTGTGCACGAGGCGTAGCCGAGTAAATCAGAGGACGACAAACAATAAACCATCGGAATTGTTTTCATTTTATCACAAAATATAAACAAACCTTTTTGAGTGTGCACATGATAAACCAGTAATCTAGCACCAGTCGAAAGCTGCGTTATAGTTCGCCCTCTAATACAATACCGCTATTGTTTAGCTAGATTGAAGTCAATTGTTTGGAGAGATGAACGACTCTATTGGGGTTTTTTTTAATCAATCCTAAATGCTATTAAGGACGTTAGCAGGCATTTCTGCGCAGGCATTTCTGCGCGCTGAAAGGTCAGCGCGCGCCAAAGAACGCCTGGAGGATTTCTTTAAAGAAATCATCCAGTCGTTCGGGGGGAAAAAAATGGCGACCAAACATTGAACATTTGCAGTGCAATATCTCGGAAACGAAGATGGTGATCCCCATTTTTATCCAATTTCAAATCAAGATATCAGTAAGTTCTACAAATCATGTGAAGTTAGAAAAATCGACATCACATGGGAAACAATGACAGCACAAAATTGAAAAAAATCGACCATTAAAGTAGTTGACCAGAGCTCGTGTCACGGCCAGACCTTCTCATCTATCTAATTCGCACCCTGTGGTGCTTAAGGCTTCAGTAAATCGTTTCCACCATTCTCGGTATGCTGCATTAGTTCTTGCCTCTTCCCATGAAGTCTTATATAACCTTAGCTTTGTTCTACGTATGATCTTTTTACTGCTCCAAATCTTCTTTAATCTCACGAATGCAGTTCTTGCTTTCGATAACCTGTTCTTTAAATCCTTCATTCCTCCGCCTTCTTTACACACTTTAGCTCCAAGGTATGTGAACTCGTCTGTCTCCTCAATGTTCTTCTCGTTTATTGTTATTTTGCCCTGTCTCTTTGGATTAATCCTCATAATCTTAGTTTTGTCCATATTGATCTTCAGTCCAATTCTTTTTGCTTCTTCATCCATTCTTGATGTTTTATTCTGGATCTGTTGTCTGGTGGTGGAGAATAGCACTACGTCATCTGCAAAATCTAGGTCGTCTAACTTTGATGTGAATTTCCATCTAATACCATTCTCACCTTGGCCAACCGTCCTTCTCATGCATTATCCAATCCATTACCATCAGAAATAAGAAACCTGACATGTTACTTCCTTGCTTAACTCCTGTCTTTATACTGAACCAGCTACATACTTCGCCTTGGTCTTCCACAACACATTCACAATCTTCATATAATAATTTAACCATCCTTATTGTCTTCTCCGGAATTCCATATTTACTCATTATTACCCACATACTTCACGATATACCGAGTCGAACGCCTTTTCAAAATCTTCAAAATTTAGGTATAGTGTTGCTTGCCATTCATTTATCTTTTCAATAATGTTCCTTAAAATAAAGACCTGCTCTGTTGTCCCCCTTCCTTGCCGGTAACCTGCTTGTTCCTCCCTAAGTCTGCAATCCACTCGGCCAGACCTTCACTCAGGGTTTTTTTTTTAAATGAAATGTACTGATCAATTAATGATTGCAAATCATTGCCGTGACAACCATGAGTGACTACAGATACGAACTTACTGTTAGCCATAAAGATTGTAAATCCTCAACGGTCCGAGAGAGAAATAATATAGATCGTAACGCGTATTTGAACATAATTCACATTGAATTGCTCTATATAAATCATTTCTCATTATTATCATTATTAATATGGTGAGCATCATTATCACCAGCGTTGACAACATCATCATCTGTGTATCTTTCCATAGATATTGACGAATGCAAGCTAAATCCCTGTGGTCAGAATTCGACATGCGTGGATAACGAGGGCAGTTATGAGTGTAAATGTCATCCTGGATATAAACTGATGGCTGACAAATCAACCTGTGAAGGTAACAAATATCAGAATATATATCATTTAAACATTCAGAGGAGAAGGAAAAGGAGAAGGAGAATGAGAAGGAGAAGGAGAAGGAGAAGGAGAAGGAGAAGGAGAAGGAGAAGGAGAAGGAGAAGGAGAAGGAGAAGGAGAAGGAGAAGGAGAAGGAGAAGGAGAAGGAGAAGGAGAAGGAGAAAGAGAAAGAGAAGGAGAAGGAGAAGGAGAAGGAGAAGGAGAAGGAGAAGGAGAAGGAGAAGGAGAAGGAGAAGGAGAAGGAGAAGGAGAAGGAGAAGGAGAAGGAGAAGGAGAAGGAGAAGGAGAAGGAGAAGGAGAAGGAGAAGGAGAAGGAGAAGGAGAAGGAGAAGGAGAAGGAGAAGGAGAAGGAGAAGGAGAAGGAGAAGGAGAAGGAGAAGGAGAAGGAGAAGGAGAAGGAGAAGGAGAAGGAGAAGGAGAAGGAGAAGGAGAAGGAGAAGGAGAAGGAGAAGGAGAAGGAGAAGGAGAAGGAGAAGGAGAAGGAGAAGGAGAAGGAGAAGGAGAAGGAGAAGGAGAAGGAGAAGGAGAAGGAGAAGGAGAAGGAGAAGGAGAAGGAGAAGGAGAAGGAGAAGGAGAAGGAGAAGGAGAAGGAGAAGGAGAAGGAGAAGGAGTAGGAGTAGGAGAAGGAGAAGGAGAAGGAGAAGGAGAAGGAGAAGGAGAAGGAGAAGGAGAAGGAGAAGGAGAAGGAGAAGGAGAAGGAGTGGTATTTAATCGAATTCGTCTTGATTGCAGATATCAATGAATGTATTGACGGCAGCCTGAATAATTGCACCGACGACCAAAAATGCGTTAACATACCAGGATCATACAAGTGTGATTGTGCAAATGGACTGGAGTTGAAAAACGGCACATGCCAAGGTAATCTAATGCTCTAGTGAAAGCTGAAGATTAGAGCTGGTTCACATTGTGACATAAGCAAGGACAAGCACAATCATTCAGGCAAAGGCACAGGCACAGGCACAGGCACAGGCACAGGCACAGGCACAGGCACAGGCACAGGCACAGGCACAGGCACAGGCACAGGCACAGGCACAGGCACAGGCACAGGCACAGGCACAGGCACAGGCACAGGCACAGGCACAGGCACAGGCACAGGCACAGGCACAGGCACAGGCACAGGCACAGGCACAGGCACAGGCACAGGCACAGGCACAGGCACAGGCACAGGCACAGGCACAGGCACAGGCACAGGCACAGCGTGTTCACTTGATGATTTCTGATAGCCATATTTATCAGTTTGACATGCTTTTATTTTTCCAGAAAAACAAGAGGAACCATCAACAACAGCTCCGACAACAACAGCTCCAACAACACCAGTGCCAACACGAAAACCAGATGAAGCTGAAAAGCGACAATCTGTTTTAATCAAGATCTTGCATATGAAACTGACCGAGGTAATGAATTAATCGATCAATCAATCAATCACTCACTCAATCATTCAATCTACCAACCAACCAACCAACCAACCAACCAACCAACCAACCAACCAACCAACCAACCAACCAACCAACCAACCAACCAACCAACCAACCAACCAACCAACCAACCAACCAACCAACCAACCAACCAACCAACCAACCAACCAACCAACCAACCAACCAACCAACCAACCAACCAACCAACCAACCAACCAACCAACCAACCAACCAACCAACCAACCAACCAACCAACCAACCAACCAACCAACCAACCAACCAACCAACCAACCAACCAACCAACCAACCAACCAACCAACCAACCAACCAACCAACCAACCAACCAACCAACCAACCAACCAACCAACCAACCAACCAACCAACCAACCAACCAACCAACCAACCAACCAACCAACCAACCAACCAACCAACCAACCAACCAACCAACCAACCAACCAACCAACCAACCAACCAACCAACCAACCAACCAACCAACCAACCAACCAACCAACCAACCAACCAACCAACCAACCAACCAACCAACCAACCAACCAACCAACCAACCAACCAACCAACCAACCAACCAACCAACCAACCAACCAACCAACCAACCAACCAACCAACCAACCAACCAACCAACCAACCAACCAACCAACCAACCAACCAACCAACCAACCAACCAACCAACCAACCAACCAACCAACCAACCAACCAACCAACCAACCAACCAACCAACCAACCAACCAACCAACCAACCAACCAACCAACCAACCAACCAACCAAACAACCAACCAACCAACCAACCAACCAATCAACCAACCAACCAACCAACCAACCAACCAATCCATCAATCAATCCATCAATCAATGTTTTTCTATTACTCTATACTAATTATTAGTTGATTGGGATGACACTAACTAAGTATATACTAACTAACTATTTATTATACAGTGGTACATCTATTAAAGGCCCAGTATCGACCGGGATGCTTTGCGTGCCTCGACCTAATTTCGTGTATCACGAAATTATCAAAGTTCATAATGCCTTCTCAATCCAAATAATCCGAAGTAATCCTGCTAATATCTCAAAACATTTCACTGTATTTAAGTTCTCTATGTATTTTACAACATCTGTGCCGCAATATTTTGTAAATTTTCCGTAAATAGATGTAAATAACAAGCTTTGATGTTTGAGTAGATTACAATCAACTCGGCCGCTTCGCAGGCATCTCATTCCGATCCACGGACTAGCAGTTAAAATATGCCATAGAGCTGCTCAGACGAGACGATAATATACTATGGACATTAAAAATACTTATTAACCTTATATTTGGAGCTCAACTTTCTTCAACGTATTTTTACTACAACGATTGCTTAATAATAACAAAGCGGACAAATCGAGTTGATCAATATCGTTACTTTGATAATACAACAGAAATACACATAACATACCATGCCCAATCCTTTATTATATTCACCGCATACTATTACACGATAGTTTTCTTCTCAGGGATGCATTTAAGGATATTCAGAAACACTCAAAAGCTCAAAGGTTCGTCGAAAGAGTTCGCTACTTTCATGTATGTTGATATGTGATATTTTTCGTATCTCCGTACGGCCATGGACTTTGAACTCACGCGGTTTTTGGCCAATTAGAGAACGCCATTTAACAATAACGCTATTTCAAAACAAAAACAAACGGCCGCAAAGCATCCCGGTCGATACTGGGCCTTTAAGAGGTCACCCGCGGCACTTTGCAAAGTGGCCGCCTAATAGAGGTTGGCCGCTGAATAGAGGTATAGAATAGGTATAGGAATAGATTTGGGACTTTTTAATTAATGGGGCCGCCTAATAGAGGGTGACCACTAAATGGGTGATCGCTTAATAGAGGTACCACTGTATATTCTTCTATTATCCAATTATGTCCTTATTAGTAATGCAACGATGTTTTCACTTTTATAATTTAGTGGACTGTTCAAATTCACATCCAGTTCAAGATACGAATCGCCTCGTTAGCAACAGACTATTGTAAGGGCGGCAGGAAAAAGGAATGTGGTATCACTGAATCTAAACGAAAAAGGTTTGTTCTCATGTCGGATTTCAATTGTGTTGAGACTGCTTTTACCCTACTTTTGCACACAAACTCCGAGAAAACGAGTTCAAGTTCTTTCGAGAGAATGAGGGGAGTATTACTGGATTAGTGGAGAGTGAGGCGAGAGGGTAGAGACACGAATCGTTCGTTCGAGTTTCAACTTCTTTCCTCGGAGTTTTTGGCATAAAAGTAGGGACGGTTTTGCAGTCTAGTTTTTGTTTGTTTGCCATAATTGCATTACTTTGTTTCCTTGCGCAAGATACTTCACTCTCTCAGTGCCTCGTCTTCTATGGTAACGACGTAAAGCCGGAGATCCGATTCTGAATGCTTTCACTTAAACCCTTGATTTTTACTGAGTTAGGAAAACTGTTTAGCCTAAAGAAAAAAAAAAACGTTTGCAGTATGAGACATCAAACACACTATGTTTATTTACACCCAGGTCATAGTGCTACAAGTCAAGCGCTCTCATCGTTAGGCCACGCGTACGCATATCAACCATTACTCATGTTTACGAGGACGTTGAGAGAGATTTGTGCAACCACATAAACTGCGCATGCGTAGGGGACTTGACGAATAATTCATTAATATATTTCTTCCAGGCGAGCCGTCGGTGATCCAGTCTACAAAGCGGATAATGTTCATCTTCTTCCTGGATATCCTAAAGAGAATGGTACCAATCTGCTAGTGACATTTTATGTGCTCAACCCATCGAGTAATGGATCTGCGCCCGCGATACCTGTGCTCGTGGTAATGAAAATATTGAACAACAGCAGGGCACAGATAGAGGTATTTGACTGTGATAGTCTTTATCATTACCATTATCATCAACATCATAATAATCATCTACATCAAAACAACCCGTATCATCATTATTGTCATTATCATCATAGCCATCAACTCTTTGTAACTCGTACTCTCGCACGGCAAACCGCAATGTTTAGCATTATCATATCACCCGTATTTTGCCCGGCGCGCGCTCTTAAGAAAACCTTCGGAAAAAAGTCACGTGATGGGGTCCGTACGGCTTTTTTCACCTGGTCCGTACAAACACGTACGGACCCGCTACTCGAAATCATCACAAAAAGATGGCGCGCGCCGAGCAAAATACGGGTCATATGATAACAAACTTATTGACTGAGTTAGGTCGGGCCGTACGGGAAAATATTTGGCTCTTGGTCATTTGTACATCATGACCGCGAGCTAAATATTTTCCCGTGCGGCCCTCCCACTCAGTCAATAAGTACATAGTCTTTTAAACATATGTAGTTTTATATACTGATATTTTACCCTGCATGATTAAATATGGATGTGAATCATAATCATCATCATCATGGGTGGCCTAGCGATGAGACCGCTGGCCTTTAATTTCGCCACTATGACCTGGGTTCGATTCCCTGCTCGAGAGAAAAGTGAATAGAGTTTGTTTGATGTGTTGTTCTCTCTCATGCCACGAGGGTTGTTTTCATCGGGTTACCAGTTTTCCTCAAAAATGAACATGTGAGTTGAGAGTTGAGTATTCGAATGTAGTAAGGAGTGTGTATAGACTCAAGCATGTTAAGGCCTGGGATTTTCGGAAATCTTTAAAAAATGATTTCTCCTTCACTCTTTAATGCACAAAGCTGAAATGTGGTTTTCTGTTCACAATTGGGTTCTTCAAATATTTGGTGGTGATGTTGATGACAGAAAGTGGTCACGTGACCATTAAGGCTGAAAAATAGAAAATTCAAAATGGGCCGGTTAGAAACATTTTCTTTAAAAGTAAAAACTATGTTAAAACATTGTATTCATGCTTCTCTCTCTTAATGCGCTTCGTTTGGATTTCATTCATTCTCTGATTTGGAGAAATCTTAATAATTGTTAATTTAACCTTAGGTCACGTGACCTGTTTTGCCTTATAACTCGCATACCTTGTACGATGGACAACCAAACGAGGCGGATTTCGAAAGACCTTCAACAATGCATTGTTTTCACATACTTTCTAATATTCTGCAAAATAGTTCTAACCGGCCCATTTTTAAATTTCTATGTTTCGCCTTAATAGTCACGTGACCATTTTATGTCACCATTTTCACCACTAAACTATTGATCAGCCCAAATATGAATATTGATCCAAATTTCAGCTTTGTACTCGGAAACACAAGCAAGAAATGATTTTTTTTTTAAATCCGAAAATCCCAGTCCTTAATTAACGTGCTTGAGGAGTCAAATCAAATCAAATCAATTTTATTTCACACATTTTACATGATATTTACATAATTAGTAGTATAAAAAAATTAGTTAAGGTGACTCATCAGTTATTATCGGCTCACTCGGCTATGACAATTTTCTACTCGTAACATGTTCTGCTTTTAAGCTATTGCCATAAAAATTACACATCTTCTACAAAAACTATTCAAGAATAATGTGAAATAATTTGATTGCACTAGAAGTAAATAATTTTTGCGATATTTTAGTTAACGCAAGTTAGCTAGTTTGACTAAAATTCGATTATTCTGAAAATCTGTCCGTTTTATTTTTATGATTTTTTTTTAATCGTTTTAGAAGTAATATTTCAAAAACGAGTACGAGTGTTTCATTAGGGTTTCTAAACACGATAAAACATTTGAAAGCACGAGGCCGTAGGCCGAGTGCTTTTATTGTTTTTGAGTGTTTGGAAACCCTAATGAAACACGAAGCACGAGCTTTTTGGAATTACTTCTCAGTCGAATAAATAATTCATTATGCAGGAATGTGGCTAGTTCTTTATAATATAATAGGTCACTCATTATGTTGCCTGGGATTATGAGAGTTCTTTTGAATTTCTCTCGTGCGGAATTTATCGGATTTCGAAATACTGTAGGGTTTATAAGGAGTGTTACGGGGTTCTTACTTGAATTTGTTCAAAAAGACTTAGAAAATGTTCCTTTAAGCTCAGTTGAGCAATATTTCAAATTGTACTCTAAATATTACTTGTATCTACCTACATAAGAATTTTTTTTTTCATTTTCTTTAGAGAATAATCCAAATTGTCATTTAAATATAAGTTGTAACTTAAGTAGGGATCATTAAAGATGCGAATAAAGTTAATTTATGTGAGTACTTAACGGCAGTGTAATTTTTGATATAATATATACAGAGTATTTGATGGCGTGGGAAATAAGACTATACTCTGCCAACCAAATCACCGATAGCTCAGCTGGTATGAAGAGGGAATTCAACTCCAAGGGTTGCAGGTTCGAGACTCGGACACGCCAATAAAAAAGGAAAAAAAATAATGTAAAAATAATATTAATGTAAATTAGGTAGAAAGGTCAGGTAAGTTAGATAAAAACATAAGGGAACAAAGGATAGTAAGGTAAGTAGGTAACTAGGGAATACTAATTATTTTCAGATTTCCCACCACTATGTAGATTTAGAAATATTTTAATCACTAGTGATGAAAATATTTCAAACACCAGTCAACCTATAATCGTGTTTCATCAGGGTTTCAAACCCATGCACGTGGTACAAATGGTGTGCTCACATTGGTTGATTAGCTCATGAATTATTAATGAGTTTGAGAAGAATACAATAAACAACCAGACAAAGTTTCAGCAAAATTCACGGAGCCAAAGCACAGCTATATGAAGGTTACTTAAATTCAATTCTAAAATCATCTTGAAATGTTGTTAAGTCAATACTCTTTAAATAAATAAGTTTTCAAGACGACTTTTAAGTATGAGTGTTGTGAGATTCTAATATGCCATGCCGAATGCCAATCGCTTAGGCCAATGTAGAATATTTTTAAAGTAGCACTTGGACGAAAACGCTCGGATTTTGAAAAGTCCCAATAAACGAATTTGTCTAGGTTAATATTACTCTAATGTGATTGCTTAAGAACTATGCATAAAAAATAGCTTAAAATTCACCTATTGCGGAGAAATAAGGCTTTGAAAACACGCCACTCAAACTCACGGCCAAATGAAATCTGACCTGCGGTAATTGCGTGACGCGTGACTTATGACGTCAAGTACTCCACGACTGATCTTCAAATCCTGTGATTGTCTTGAAATAGAGAAAAAAAGTTCACCAAATCTTCTGACATTTCATAAACGTTCTTGATTATAATAATTCCGGCGCATATCCTTTGAAGCCACGAGTGTTGTTGTGAAACCATGGAGTAAATGACGTCATTCGTCACTCGACCCCATTCCTCTTGGTGTAATATTACTGATTACAAAAATACAATAGCAAATCGCGATTTTATCGGTCTTCGCGTACGAATTTCTACAAAAATACTTTAGCAAGGCATTTTTGGGTTAGTATTTAGTCTTAAACAAGCAAAAAAATTCGTTTTTTGGGACTTTTCAAAATCCGGGCGTTTTCGTCCAAGTGCTCCTTTAAGTTATGTTAGGATAATAAAATGCTCAAATTCCTGCTCAAGTATAATCAGACGCGTGTTTCCATCTTTTACCAAAACTACTCAATAGTTATCATTCACAATTCGTCTGCATGGCTTCCATGGTTCTACAAACATTTTACATCGAACTCCGTAGTTGTAAACGGCTTTAAATAAGAGAAATTTCTTTGGGCATTGTATAGTGTTCAGTTTCAAGCTCAATCTAAGCTGGGATGGTGATTGTGTTTACGAATGCAAAACTAGCATAGGTGTCAATTATCCCAAGAATTCACACCCTTGTTGGGGGCACATAAGTATAAACAAAAGAGGACAGCAAGGGGAGGGGTGGGGCGAAGGCGTTGTTATTGTTTTATTCCCAGGAGGAAGAAAAGTATGAAAAGATAACGAACGTTTTTTGCAAGCATTACTATACTTGTGTTCTTGAATTCGGGTGTGTAGAGACCTTTCTGTCTATAAGTGGAGTATCATGTTTAGATGTAGAACTGCTTAATCAGTTAATGAGCAAGTGAGCAACTCAATGACGCAAATCCAAGTTAAATTTTTCATTGCCTTGCGTTTATTTGTTTGTCAAGCACAGTAAACGTAGAGCCTGCAAAGTACATTTATAATAGAATGCATTCATGTAAATATTAATATGGAATTTGTTGTAGTTTCATAATTTGCTATTTCTTTGAAACAAGATATACAAATAGCCAGGTGTGATATACCAAAGTATAAAGTGAATTGCCTTTGTTATTGTTCTTCTTTTTTCATTACAACAGGTTCTATATGTCCCAGCCCTTCATCAATACACCCTCATAATTTATATATATATAATTTACTGTTCCACTATTGTCAATTCATTTACCCGAACTTCATTTTGCCAGCATCATACGAACTTATTTTAAGGCAATTTTTTTCTCCTTCTTCCTACAAGTTTTTGCAGATTTCTTCAGCCGTATATTAATTAATAATAACAGCACAATCAAATACCAAGACCAAATGATGACAATTACGAAAGATATTCGTTATCTTTTCATACTTTTCTTCCTCCTGGGAATAAAACAATAACAACGCCTTCGCCCCACCCCTCCCCTTGCTGTCCTCTTTTGTTTATACTTATGTGCCCCCAACAAGGGTGTGAATTCTTGGAATAATCGACACCTATGCTAGTTTTGCATTCGTAAACACAATCACCATCCCAGCTTAGATTGAGCTTGAAACTGTACACTATGCAATGCCCAAAGAAATTTCTCTTATTTAAAGCCGTTTACAACTACGGAGTTCGATGTAAAATGTTTATAGAACCATGGAAGCCATGCAGACGAATTGTGAATGATAACTATTGAGTAGTTTTGGAAAAAGATGGAAACACGCGTCTGATTATACTTGAGCAGGTATTTGAGCATTTTATTATCCTAACATAACTTAAAAATATTCTACATTGGCCTCATCCTCGGGAACCCAGGGGTATTCTTCTGTCGCTCGTTTCTCGCTTCCACAACATATACCCCTGGGAACGTAGTCTGTTGGAGCTTGTTCCTGAAGTCAAAATTCAAACTTATTTAACGACTTTCTTTGAATGGTTATCTTGATTTTCATTGGTCGACCTAATAAGGTCGACCAATCAGGAAAGAGCTGAATTTTGACTTCCGGAACAAGCTCCAACAGACTACGTTCCCAGGGGTATATGTTGTGAAAGCGAGAAACGAGCGACAGAAGAATACCCCTGGGCTCCCGAGGATGCATTGGCCTAAGCGATTGGCATTCGGCATGGCATATTAGAATCTCACAACACTCATACTTAAAAGTCGTCTTGAAAACTTATTTATTTAAAGAGTATTGACTTAACAACATGTCAAGATGATTTTAGAATTGAATTTAAGTAACCTTCATATAGCTGTGCTTTGGCTCCGTGAATTTTGCTGAAACTTTGTCTGGTTGTTTATTGTATTCTTCTAAAACGATTAAAAAACAATCATAAAAATAAAACGGACAGATTTTCAGAATAATCGAATTTTAGTCAAACTAGCGCACTTGGTTTTTTATAATTGGTTTTATTTTATTATCATTAGATCGAAAAGTGGTTGCTTTGTACTCAATATCACTTTAAAAATTTAAAAAACATCGAAATCCATGCTATTTTGCGCCAAAAAGCGAGCGTATTTGCCAAGGTCAAATTCCAAGGTCATATGACATTCTGTATCTGTGACGTATGAAGAGGAACGATTGTCACACAACACTCGTGCGGATTTGAGGGAAAGTTTGTCATCGACACAGTTTTTTCAACAAAAAAGGATTTTAAAAACAATTTTATGGATAAACTATCAATGGATATTACTTTTCTGTAAGTAGAAAATTGTAATAAATGTAACTATGCTGTCATGAAGTTGTTGTCGTTTTAATTTTATGCGTTTTTCAGTCCTTTCAACAAATCTTCACAATTCGGTAGTCTTTTCAACAAAAACGTGCTCCAAATTACATTTTAGACCAACAATACCATTCGTTCAGGACTGTTTTGAAATGCTTATAATGCTGTACAAAGGTTAGACATATCTGATATTGTGTGTCTTCTATATGATCAGTTTTAATAATGTATTTAAAATGCAATTGTTTTGAAACGGGTGAAAGAAACCTGAACCCAGCAGCTTATCGGCCGTGTTTGACGTTCTTGTACTTTTACTTTTCTTTTAAACTTCACTTAGCAGTCTCACAAGACAAACAGTGCACTGTATTTCTGTATGAAAATAACCTTATTGTGTTTTTTTTCATGCTGAATAGAGATCATTTTCGTAAACTGTGTGATTTTCCGTAGCTTGCAGAGAAACCACTGAATTCGATGCGTGACAAATTCATAATTTTTCGTCCGTTAACTGACATTTTACGTTTTGTACATTTATTTTGGTAAATTTGTGTTGTAAAAATACAAATCGATAAATTTCCTAAAACAAAAAGGGCAAAAAGGATTCAATTTGGCTAACCCTGTGGCGTTCTCGTTTAGAATCTTATACTTCGATTTAAACTCGCGCGCTGATTGGTTGAGAACGAAACCGGATGCGAGGGTATTTAGCGTGGAATACCCTCTCATCCGGTTTCTGAATTCATCGGAAGGAGCAGCGAGCAGCGCGCGGACTCCGCGATTCATGCGATATTGATTTCTCTCGTGAAATTCAACGTGGAATTCCCTCGTCCTCCAATGAATTTACCTATAGAATAGCCGTTTCTTGTTGGTTTGCCGCCGGTGTGAGCCGAGCTATGAAAACTGCTATACTCAGTACTGCTCTTTTGACTTTTGTTTTTAGTTCACATCGGCTTGTTCGTAAATAATAAAGATAATAAGCAAATTAATAAAGACAAAAAAATAATGTGAGAAATAACAATTCATATCACGCTAGTATATACGGCTAGATCAATCAAATGATATTAATGAAAAACTGCTTTTGACAAGTAAGTTTTCAAAAAAATAATGTAAAATGATCGATACGATGTGCTCAACGAACTATCTCAAAACAAGGTTATTAGAATAAAGAATTCTAAAAAAACCCAGTGCACTTTCTTTGGACTGAATCCCAATGATGTTTTGGTGGAACTATTGTCAACAAACTGTCTGATGAAGTGAAGTGTCTTGAACATAAACAACTATATCAGACAAATGAATTTTATCCATAATTAAACGTGAAAGAACTGTGTTTTTCGGTAATTTATACAAAGAAACACCATCTGCTCTTGTGCAGCTACAATTTTGGACAACACATTGCATAGGCATTGAGCAGGTTTTCGTGATTTTATTAAAACTACAATGCCGTACAAACGATGCCGCTCCCGGCCGCGTGAAAGCGTTCCTCTTGCTACGTCACAGCTAATTTGCATAATTTCTTGACTTGCGGCTTCCGGTGATGTATATTTTTCGATTTTTCCCGCACTTCGAAATAAATTTTGGTTATAAGACATTTGGATTCGAAAATAAATCATTGAGAGCAATCGTTTTAAGCAAAGTTTAATTTTCGTGATACTTGCACTTTAACTAAAATATCGCAAAAATTATTTACTTCTAGTGCAATCAAATTATTTCACATTATTCTTGAATAGTTTTTGTAGAAGATGTGTACTTTTTATGGCAATAGCTTAAAAGCAGAAAATGTTACGAGTAGAAAATTGTCATAGCCGAGTGAGCCGATAATAACTGATGAGTCACCTTAAATAGGCTAAAGTATAAAGATAGTTTTAATGAGGTAGTGCCTTAAGACTAAATAAACTGTTAAGTTATCGAGTTAGTCTTTAGTAATGGAGCTGGAGGATACACTGATCATCATCATCATCATGTTTTCCCTATTGGCGCGAGAATTTCCTTAGGGAAAGTTATTAGAGTCGCTGCTCCAATAAACTCTTAAAGTTCATTTTTTTCCATTATCATCCGCCTGGCCTGTTGTTTATCTACTCCCAGGATGTCTTCCACTTTTTTCCACTCTTTATTCGTAGTTCGTTTGTCAAAAAGAATCTGCTTCTGCAGTGTATCATTTTCCATGCGGCAGACACTGCACCACAAGTTTCATGCTTTAAAATGATTCTACCGTGTATAAACAAACAAGATTATTTGTTTATTATTATTGCCTCTAGGCTGTATTTGGTAATAAAACTATCGGTGAAATAGAGAGGTTGTTCGCACCAGATCCAACAACACCACCAACAACAACAACAACAGAAGAACCAACGTCTCCTTCTGAGACCTGGAAATGGATTGTGATTGGTGTTTGCTGTGCTGTGTTTATCTTGATTGTCATCATTGTTATCATTGTTATTTGCATCCGGTAAGATTCCGAGAAACGAGCGACAGACTTGTTTGTCTGTTTGTATGTTTGCATTTGTGTTTCTACTTGTCTGTTTGTCTGTTTGTCTGTTTGTCTGTTTGTCTGTTTGTCTGTTTGTCTGTTTGTCTGTTTGTCTGTTTGTCTGTTTGTCTGTTTGTCTGTTTGTCTGTTTGTCTGTTTGTCTGTTTGTCTGTTTGTCTGTTTGTCTGTTTGTCTGTTTGTCTGTTTGTCTGTTTGTCTGTTTGTCTGTTTGTCTGTTTGTTTGTCTCTTTGTCTCTTTGTCTCTTTGTCTGTTTGTCTCTTTGTCTCTTTGTCTCTTTGTCTCTTTGTCTCTTTGTCTCTTTGTCTCTTTGTCTCTTTGTCTCTTTGTCTCTTTGTCTCTTTGTCTCTTTGTCTCTTTGTCTCTTTGTCTCTTTGTCTCTTTGTCTCTTTGTCTCTTTGTCTCTTTGTCTCTTTGTCTCTTTGTCTCTTTGTCTCTTTGTCTCTTTGTCTCTTATCAATCTTATTTTTATATCCAGCAAACAAAAGAATGACAAAAGAGCACGAATCGCTGTCGGCGATCCAAACGAGGCCTACCATGATGACGAGATTGAGATGGAAAAGGTCAAAAGGGGCTACAACACTCAGATGTAACGACGGACATGTTTGTGTAATCTACTTTTACCATGCAAATGACCATAATTAGTATACGAAATCGCACAATTTTGAGTACAATTCATAATTAATAGATACGAGTGTTGTTTTCAAAGTTTTCAAAATTGGACGAGCCTTTTAGGCGAGTCCAATTTGATAACTTTCAAAACATCGCGAGTGTCTATTGAATACAAATTCTACGAGAAGATCGTGTGATTTTTTATTTATAATATACTGAAAAAACGCGGATCCGGAATCGAGTAATTTGGTACAGTATATTATAATCTGTAAAATAATATGCTAATACACAGAATCGAAATATGGCATCCAATTTTAATAACTATTGTTCTTGACTGGCTAGTCTCACACACATGTGGAAACTCCATTTCGTTTTAACATAACAAGAGGCTAGCCAGTCAAGAACAATAGTTTTTGAAATTGAACGCCATATTTCGATTCGGACTAAGAGGTGTGGGAGTAGCTAATATTCTTTTATTTTATCTTGAGCGAAACGCCACTGAAAATGATCGATATAAGTGGTTTCGAGCATATTTTTAAATGCTTTCTTTGCCACTCATGTTTTATTCTGATTATTTAAAGCCGAAAGTGCTTATCACTGAAGCATATAGCTACACGCAAACCTCATTAGTATGTTATTTCACACATATGCTCATTTGCATGTTAAAAGTTGGTTATAAGAAAACGTTCTATCGAAAGCACTAGAGACTAAAATAACGTTAATTTACAAGCTGAAATAAAATACTGCATAATAGTGACATGTCAGAAAAACGTCACAGTAAGCGCTTTTTTTTTAGTTGCAAATTTAAGAACTGCTCATCAAAATGATATGTTCCACGAGGCGTAGCTGATTGAATACATAATTCATGTTGACCCACCGATGATGTCATGTCAGAGTAAATAAGAAGACATACCACGAAATACAATACAATCGGAAATGTACTTTTTCTTACAACAAAATCTATACAAACTGTCTTTGCACAGGCACGCAACGCTCAGTTCTTATTTTTTCGATGACGTACGCGCAAATTCGCCAGCGTTAGAGACTAGTTTTTACTTCGCACTCGTTTACTCTTAGTTTTTGGCTTTTTCGGTCCATTATTTATGGTCAAATGGCAGCGCATACAGTGATGTTGTTCTGACTTGCTTATAAAGGCTTCTAGATATAATTTCAATATTTCTTAATATTAATTTATAATTCAATTTTTATATATTTTATATTCGTCATATAAAAACGTTTTAATGTAGCGCGTCTCTTGTGCTGTAATTTTGCTTATTGTGGAATACGCACATATCGTCAGTCCAATGAAAACGCGCGTTATATTGCAATTGTATACAGCACATGATATAGACCAATGAAAACGCGCATTATAGTGCAATTTTATACAGAACGCTATGTAGACCAATCAAATAACGCGTAATATTGCAATTTTATTTTGTCGAAGGACAAATAATAATATTGTAATTTTATACAGCACATGATATAAACCAAACGAATAACGCGTTATATCGCAAGTTTATATATCACACATGACATATAGAACAATCAGAATGCGCGTTATAGCACGTGAATTGTGTAGCAAAGCACAAACAATAAAATATATTTGGCCAATCAAAGGCAGCGTTAAAATAACAATCTTTTATTGTACTTTTTAACAAAAGCCACGCACATGAATGTATTGTGCTCACATTTGAAATCAATAAAAATATTTACACGTTATATGAAGATTTCTTCTGGTTTCCATATCACTGAATAATCAAAACTTATCACGTAACCACTTGATTAAGTGAGATTTAGTGTGATTATATGGAAATTAACACTCCTGCAATCGGGTGAGGTCGGGTGAGATCGCTACGAAAGAAACCATGTTCTATTAGTGTGATCGGGCGAGGTCATATGATTGATTGATTTTCACTCGGCTGCAATCGGGTGCGATCATTTGGAAACTTTTATACACCCGGGTATCGCTAATACAAATAACATTCTCACCCCCAAAAAAATTCAATACTCACAAAACAGTGTGTGTGATGAAGATCATCGCGAAAAAGTAATTGGCGTAAGCTGTTGTGGTGTCCCTGCCTTCGTATGAAGGAAAAAGCTCAGTAATAAAATAACATAAAAATAAATTAAGTAAGCCATTCAAGCCATTGAAATAATACGGCTAAAATCCCGTTGAAGTCTTGAAATGTTTATAGGGCTTCTATGATATGTAGCTCGCGCGGATCAGACCAATATACACCTAATTCAAAAAAGGTTGACGGGGCGAACGGCGATTGGCGATTGGTGATTGGCGATTACACGACCGAAAGGAGCTATTGGTAATACGAATTCCTTCTTCCGTTCAGAGAAAACTTCGAGAAACCCATCTACGGTCATCGTTGAACGGTATTTGGGTAATATATAATTGAATAAGAAGAAATTAAATTCGTATTATCCACAGTCTCTTTCGCCGATCGCCGTTCGCCCCGTCAACCTTTTTTGAATAAGGTGTATACAACTCCTGATCACAATACAGGTTGCCAAAGCGATTTAAAAATAAATAAAGTAGCCGAAACGTATGCAATTATTATTGGCTGGTTAATAAAAAAATATATTCAATTTAAAACAGCAATTTATTTCACTCACATCCTCCCTGTCAGGTTTAATTTTCAAATCGTGAAATCGTTCCCAGCCCTCAACGGTTATCTGTGCCGACCATTGTCTTCACGGACAAAATGGCGACGTTCACAGTCGTTTTAATGAAAGTTTGGAGGACTCACGCCTCAGTTCTGTAAGCTGTCTCGAACAATTTGGTATGGATTGATTGCCAAACAACCCTTCCTTAGCCATGTAGAAGGATTATTGGAAAGGAATTGTTTTTCGTGGATAAAAAGCTTCTCAAGTAGACTTCATTGGAAGTGAGGTGGTGCTCGTAGCGTCCAACCTTGTCATGTAATTAGCAAGGAGATGTACATTAGCTTACAGTTTCCCAAGTTTAGTCAAAGACATATTTATCAAAGTACAAAACAACCAACCATACAAGAAAGGTAACTTTTATTGATTGAGAATTTCTATTGAAAATACGTTGTTCAAAGTTCAATTATTTATGCTAGTTAGCTCTAGTTCTACGCTTGGGCTACCTGTGCAGGGTCTCTTTTGACTCTAGGTGAAAATCTGCTATGGGAGCTGAGGGAGGTAGGGGATGATTTTGTAGAGTTCGATCCCAGCAAAGTTAATATAGGGGACTTGTGGATATAGAAGTCTGTGATACTTTATCATAGAAGATATCATTTTTAATAACTTATGTATACAACTGCAATTTGTATCAGCCGAGAACTTGTATATTATATTAATTAATAGGTTAATACTGTTTTGTAGAGCACAAACAGTATACACATGAAATAGAATCAAATTGCTACTGTGGATTTAAGCAAACACTATATCTATGAAATAAAATAAAATTACTACTGTGGAATAGAGTGCAAACACCTTATTCGTGAAATAGAATCAAATTGCTACTGTGGAATAGAGTGCAATTGCTACTGTGGAATAAAGCGCAAACACTTCTGTGGAATAGAGTGCAAACACCATATTTATGAAATAGAATCAAATTACTTCTGTGGAATAGAGTGCAAACACCATATTTATGAAATAGAATCAAATTACTACTGTGGAATAGAGTGTAAACACTATAACCATGAAATAGAATCAAATTACTACTGTGGAATAGAGCGCAAACACTATATCCATGGAATAGAATCAAATTACTACTGTGGAATAGAGCGCAAACACTATATCCATGGAATAGAATCAAATTAGTACTGTGGAATAGAGCGCAAACACTATATCCATGGAATAGAATCAAATTACTACTGTGGAATAGAGCGCAAACACTATATCCATGGAATAGAATAAAATTACTACTGTGGAATAGAGCGCAAACACTATATCCATGAAATAGAATCAAATTACTACTGTGGAATAGAGTGCAAACACCTTATTCGTGAAATAGAATCAAATTGCTACTGTGGAATAGAGCACAAACACTATACACATGAAATAGAATCAAATTGCTACTGTGGAATAGAGCGCAAACACTATATCCATGAAATAGAACTGATCAAATTGCTACTGTGGAATAGAGCGCAAACACTATATCCATGAAATAGAATCAAATTGCTACTGTGGAATGAGCCCAAACACTATATCCATGAAATAGAATCAAATTGCTACTGTGGAATAGAGCGCAAACACTATATCCATGAAATAGAATCAAATTGCTACTGTGGAATAGAGCGCAAACACTATACCTATGAAATAGAACCAAATTGCTACTGTGGAATAGAGCGCAAACACTATATCCATGAAATATAATCAAATTGCTACTGTGGAATAGAGCACAAACACTATATCCATGAAATAGAATCAAATTGCTTCTGTGGAATAAAGCTCATGGATTGCTCATATCCATAAAATAAAAATAATTTCTGTGTAAACGTTCTTTTTAGTGACTATTAATCTCTATCAAAGACAAGTAAAGTTGTAATGAGATATTATTTCCTTTTGTATTTGATGTTTCTGGTTGAGTGATATTGAATAAATATAAACTAATACTATTAGTTAGTAAGTAAACTATTTGCTTTTATTTCATAGTTTTAGTGTTTTCGCTCTGTACCATTATTGTGACTTTAAGATCATTAATGTTTTCAAGAATAAAATACCATTTTTTTTCTTTATGTATAACGAATATGAAAACAGGAAGCATTAAGATATTTTCTAGTCTTCTCCGCAGCCTCAATGCATTCGATCTCGAAATAACCTATCGCCTTGGGCAACCTTACAAAAATAGCAAGTTTTTGAAAGCATCAAAACTACACACATGTAGACGATTTTCGCAGTTGACAACAGTTTTAAAACAAATTTACAAGAACATATTTGAATAAATGGTAAAAAAGTTATCGAAGTTAATGCGAACTGCTTATATATGGGTCATTCCACAGTATTCCTCCGTTGCGGAGACTACACTTCAGAGCAATTAAGTGATTGATATATTTCCATTCAACAAATAATACAAACTTATTGTGGTATTACACAATAGGTCTCCTCCAGGGCTTTCAAAAAATCTACACAACATTTATAAATCAAAAGCGGGAGGAGCTACATTGAGTTAAACATGAGCTGTTGCGGAAACTACAAAAAAAACCCTCTGTTTTGATCAACAAAGTTCAGGTTCAAAACTCTCTGACTCTATGATCTTTTCAAAATTCTTTTTTTGCTTACATTGAATGCTAGTCTATCTAGTTTAAATATATGCCAAAATATTTGGCCTAAGTCCATTACATTGCCTGAAAATTATAGAAAATAAGAAGGTGGTACCGTTGCGGAGACTACGTTGCGGAGACTACAAAAAGTACTTTCTTGAAAACAAGGGAGAAAATGACAAATTAATCCTTAATAATGATTGAAACATCAAAATTTGATGAATTTAATCTATAAAACACCAATGAGAAGACCATAATTACATGCTAATCCAAAGACCTCATATTCCGAATATGAACAATATTGTCACAATGTCAAACCAGGGTTTTGTACTGGTTTGATTCAATACGATATGCACACCTGCATTTTGACATCAAATTGAATTATTTTGCAACAATTTGCACAATGAAATAGAAAAAATGAGCCCAAATAAAGCTCAACCATTCAAACATGTATTTCGTTCATAAATGATGCCATCAGTAAAGTATAAATACCAGAATGCTTTGATGCTAACAATTGTAACTTCTGTTTAGGGATTAAAAAGCTGAACAAATGTACAAAGCATTTGGGAATGTGAAGTTGTAGAAAAGAGATTATGTCACAGTGATTATCAAACATCTGCTCAGTGTAATAAAGTTAGCGACCCTTTTTGACAATGTAGGTCTTGAAAATGGCTTCAATTTCCTCTAGGTCATCAACTGTAAAAGGGCCATTTCCTGTTAACTTTATTGGACCATAGAAGATGCAGGTGATGTGTTTCTCTTCTAAGTCATCACTTTTTGGCCAATTGAATTTCTTGGCACCAGAGCTATGAAGAAATTTGAAACTTGTGAATTGGCCGCTGGTTTCAAGGGCTCTACCAATGTAAAACACATTTACATAGTCCACAGCATAATACATGCCAACTTCGATGTTTGGTGTAGTTGTGAGCAGAGTTTGCTTGTGGAGTTCAGCAACCATGTGTTTTCTGAATTTTTGAATGTCAGGTTGACCTAACATGATATCATTCTCTACAAGACACCTTGCATATAAGCTGACAAATACCCCACAGTCAAATGAATTACTTTGCTGGGGAATGTTACAAGCTTTATTTGCAACAAATGACCACTGACTAACATCAAGGCTGCTGTCCATCATTTGTAGTAGCCTCCACATTCTTTGTATAGCTGCTTGTGCAGTGGACTTCACAAAAGCACAAGCTAAGCTGTCAAGCACAGCCATCAACTTTTCTTGTGGAAATACTGCAAGAAGAAACCAATGTTCGGTTTCAGCAGTGTTGCATGGTACAAGGATTATATCCTGTTGAAGCAAGGCCTTTTCAGAAAGGAGCTTCTTTGTGATAAATGTCTTAAATATTTCCCATGGAAATACAGTCACATCAGTCATGTTTCTATTGGCTTTCAAAAGCTCAAGATAACTATCAACCACAAAATTTGTGAGGTAGTTAAATTCTGCCTTAGCATAACCACCATTAAGAGAATCCAAGTCGCTTGGTGAGATAATTCCCTTCCCTTTCCATTTAACTTTCCCATCAAGTATGCCATTTACCATGTACATTGTGTGCATAGGTAATGTAAAGTATTGAGAGATATTCTCAAACTTTAGGGTGAGGTGAGGTGGTAGACCCATTTCAATATTGACACTGTTGGATTTCTTTCTACCTTGTTTGGATGATTGTTGTGGCACTGACTTTGGATGTGTGGTAGCTTTGGCAACAAGAGTGTCGTTCTGCTCGCCATCTTTGATGAGAAACTGAGAATTCTTTGCTGTGATAAAACTTGAATCTGATAGTTTTGCAGCATAGTGGATAGTATGGGTTTTAGGAATGGGCTTGCACTCATCCCATCGTTCTTTCAGGTTATCAGATTCACCTTTCACATCTTCTTGTGACACATATAATATATTTATATTCTTGCTAACATTCTGTGCAGCCTGAAAGAAGTCATGTGGAGTGTTGACGACTTCTGTACCTCTAAGGATTGAGCGCCACACAGCTCTTTTCACTTCAGCACCAACACCATCGCAAGGACCTTTGCCATGAGCTGTCTCAAAGAAGCTCCATGTTGCCTCACAGCCAAAATCTTCTTGATGGTATAGGATACAAGAAAGGTTGTAGCGGTTCTTAAATTGAGAGGAGGGACCATCACTCCAGTAGTTGACTTTCCTTACTTTTGTCACCTTTTTAATATCTTTAAGAATGGCTTTGTTGAATGCATACACACTGCCTTTGTCATGGGCCATTTCATCACTCACAACAGCATATGAATTATGCTGTAAGTCCCCTCTTTTGTCTTTATAGTAGACAACAGCTGGGAATATGGTTACTGAATCATTTGACCAGTGT
Organism: Metridium senile; assembly: GCA_949775045.1. Classification (NCBI taxonomy): domain Eukaryota; kingdom Metazoa; phylum Cnidaria; class Anthozoa; order Actiniaria; family Metridiidae; genus Metridium; species Metridium senile. The sequence goes on from OX459104.1 coordinate 16,843,613, forward strand.
GCTGCCATGATTTCCTGTTGGTACTTTATTTGGAAGTTTTCAGAAAAATCTTCTTGGATTATAATTTCCCCCTCAGGCAGGTTCTCTTTCAGGTATTTCAACTCATTGAATTGTCGCTTTACATTGTACACATGCCTGGCAAAAGGTTGTAGCTGAGCTTTGAGATCATCTTTGGCATCAGCAGCAGTGCACTCTACTCTCTCCTTCCTTGCTTTACCATCATCACCTATGTTCCACTGGAAGTAAAACATCGGAGTGTTGTCATCGCACTGAAAAAGCTTTTCAATCGGTTGATGGACTTGGCATTTTGAACACTCTCTATCTATACATTCTACATCCTCCATATTACATACAGTAGTAAGTAGCATGTCCTCTGGCGTTTTTGGGACTTCGGGAATTACAGCTTTCAGGCCATCAAGCAGCAACTTGATATTTTCGTGGTATTTACATACACACACTTCTTGGTCACGAGGAGTAATAGGAAGGACATTTGGTGGTCTAAGGGATGCAAATTTTGATAAGCTGACTTGGATACTTGGTATTTCTGCTTTGAAGATTTCGTATACTTCAGAGATGTTGTAGATAAGCAGCCTCTTTTGCTTGTGCTCTTTCCCTTCTTTTGATCTGACTGTAACAAAGTCTTTACGTCCAGGACACATTCTACTTATGTCATCCCTCATGTAAAACTCCTCAATTGATCTTGTATCTTTATCAGATATTGCATCAGATCGCTTCTTTCTTTTCTCAACTTCTGATTTTCTTTTCTTTACAAGTTGGTCACAAATCTCAAGAACTGACTTCCGCTTTCTTGGAGACATTTGCTGAACTACATTGGCAATCACATGGTGGGCTTTTGATGGACTTTTTGGCAAACTTTTATTTACTTTTCTCACAGCCTTTCCTAGACTCTGGGGACTTTTGAATGAACCTGCAGTGGTAGCATCTTTCTTTACTTGATTGTGATGAGCCTTATCTTTATTCTTCTTTGATGCTCTCCATTGCCTCTGTCTGAGGGTTTTCTTTTTCCTTATTCTGAGCTTTTCACTTTCTGCTAAAGTATGCTTCTTCTTCAAATATTCTCTCTTTTTCCTTTCCCTATCCTTTCTCTTGTAGACTTCCAACTTCTCTTCATCTTCTTTAAGTTTTTCTCTAAAACGTTTGCTCCTTTGAGTACTACTTGAAGACATTGTAGATGTGCAATTTAGAAATAATTACCCACAATCCCATGCGTTGAGATCTGTATAAACTGCACATGCCCAGAACCTTACCACAGGAAGCCCAAGTTTACTAATGGTATATTTATAATAACAATAAGTAATATAATGATATAATAACTTTATTTTTATATAATATTAATATAACTTTATTTCTATATATTAGCAATAATTATGAGGTTCAGAAGCACTTTACAAGATTGAAAAAAAAAAAAGATTATAAAAAGAATTTACAAAAAAAAAATCACATTTTTTTTTTTTTTTAAATAACAATAAAAATAAATAAAAAAATATAAATAATATAAATTAAAGTAAATAAAGTAATAATAATCTTATTCTATAATAAATCAAAATAAGTATTTTAATTTTAAATAAAGATGGGGAACTTTAAAGCACTTTTTAGAAGATTTCTTTCAAAAATGTAGTCTCCGCAACAAAATTGTAGTCTCCACAACAAAATTAAAAGTGATATAATTAGGAAACTAATAGAAAAAACTGAATTCTTTGTACTGAATATGTTTTCCCTGGTTAAGAATTAGAACTTCTCAAAAACTTATACAAAAATTCTCATCAGGGAATATACAGGAGAAACTTTAAGGTCTAAAAACGTTGCGGAGACTACATCTCGCCAGTGGAACATAAATATTTTTTATAGTGTTGGCACACCCAACTTAGATCATGTATTTTTTGAAAGAGGCCAACTAGTAGGACAAGTCCAGGAAACTTTCAGAATTGTCTGGCTGTTTGTTTCATTTTAATCTGATAAAGTATTTGTAGTCTCCGCAACGGCTTTTTCATGATTTTCGATAATCAGTTGCAATTTATTCTCAGATGCTGACACATAAATGATTTTTTTTTTCAAAAACGTTTACTTCAACTACCTGACACTATTCTAAGACCAAATACACACAGTTTTGGGGAAATTTCAAAACCACATGAGAGGTAACCAAATACTGTGGAATGACCCATATATATATAATTAATATATAATAAACATCAATAAAGGACCAATATAAGGAATGTTATACAATATTTTGTGACAAACTTTACTCTCTTTATCTTGGCGCAAAAGCTTTCTTATTTTGACAACCGATGAAGACTGTAGTACCAGTTGGAACTTCTTGATTAAAAGCAGTACAATCAGAGATAAAATATTTATATATAATTGAATAAATAATGTTGTTTTCTGTTCCTTCAAGCATGAAAAGCGAAAGCAAATAACATTATATTGCCAAATGTGGAATAGAGTGACAACATTATTTCCATGAAATAGAATCAACTTGATACTGTGGGATAGAGCACAAACACTATATCCATGAAATAGAATCAAATTGCTACTGTGGAATAGAGTGCAATTGCTACTGTGGAATAAAGCGCAAACACTATATCCATGAAATAGAATCAAATTAATACTGTGGAATAGAGCGCAAACACTATATCCATGGAATAGAATCAAATTACTTCTGTGGAATAGAGTGCAAACACCATATTTATGAAATAGAATCAAATTACTACTGTGGAATAGAGTGTAAACACTATAACCATGAAATAGAATCAAATTACTACTGTGGACTAGAGCGCAAACACTATATCCATGGAATAGAATCAAATTACTACTGTGGAATAGAGCGCAAACACTATATCCATGGAATAGAATCAAATTACTTCTGTGGAATAGAGTGCAAACACCATATTTATGAAATAGAATCAAATTACTACTGTGGAATAGAGTGTAATTGCTACTGTGGAATAAAGCGCAAACACTATATCCATGAAATAGAATCAAATTGCTACTGTGGAATAGAGTGCAATTGCTACTGTGGAATAAAGCGCAAACACTATATCCATGGAATAGAATCAAATTACTACTGTGGAATAGAGCGCAAACACTATATCCATGGAATAGAATCAAATTACTACTGTGGAATAGAGTGCAAACACCTTATTCGTGAAAAAGAATCAAATTGCTACTGTGGAATAGAGTGCAATTGCTACTGTTGAATAAAGTGCAAACACTATATCCATGAAATATAATCAAATTACTACTGTGGAATAGAGCGCAAACACTATATCCATGGAATAGAATCAAATTACTTCTGTGGAATAGAGTGCAAACACCATATTTATGAAATAGAATCAAATTACTACTGTGGAATAGAGTGTAAACACTATAACCATGAAATAGAATCAAATTACTACTGTGGAATAGAGCGCAAACACTATATCCATGGAATAGAATCAAATTACTACTGTGGAATAGAGCGCAAACACTATATCCATGGAATAGAATCAAATTACTACTGTGGAATAGAGTGCAAACACCTTATTCGTGAAATAGAATCAAATTGCTACTGTGGAATAGAGCACAAACACTATATCCATGAAATAGAATCAAATTGCTACTGTGGAATAGAGCGCAAACACTATATCCATAAAATAGAATCAAATTGCTACTGTGGAATAGAGCGCAAACACTATATCCATGAAATAGAATCAAATTGCTACTGTGGAATGAGCCCAAACACTATATCCATGAAATAGAATCAAATTGCTACTGTGGAATAGAGCGCAAACACTATATCCATGAAATAGAATCAAATTGCTACTGTGGAATAGAGCGCAAACACTATACCTATGAAATAGAACCAAATTGCTACTGTGGAATAGAGCGCAAACACTATATCCATGAAATAGAATCAAATTGCTACTGTGGAATAGAGCACAAACACTATATCCATGAAATAGAATCAAATTGCTACTGTGGAATAGAGCACAAACACTATATCCATGAAAAAGAATCAAATTGCTACTGTTGAATAAAACTCATGGATTGCTCATATCCATAAAATAAAAATAATTTCTGTGTAAACGTTCTTTTTAGTGACTATTAATCTCTATCAAAGACAAGTAAAGTTGTAATGAGATATTATTTCCTTTTGTATTTGATGTTTCTGGTTGAGTGATATTGAATAAATATAAACTAATACTATTAGTTAGTAAGTAAACTATTTGCTTTTATTTCATAGTTTTAGTGTTTTCGCTCTGTACCATTATTGTGACTTTAAGATCATTAATGTTTTCAAGAATAAAATACCATTTTTTTTTCTTTATGTATAACGAATATGAAAACAGGAAGCATTAAGATATTTTCTAGTCTTCTCCGCAGCCTCAATGCATTCGATCTCGAAATAACCTATCGCCTTGGGCAACCTTACAAAAATAGCACGTTTTTGAAAGCATCAAAACTACACACATGTAGACGATTTTCGCAGTTGACAACAGTTTTAAAACAAATTTACAAGAACATATTTGAATAAATGGTAAAAAAGTTATCGAAGTTAATGCAAACTGCTTATATATATATATCATTAATATATAATAAACAGCAATAAAGGACCAATATAAGGAATGTTATACGATATTTTGTGACAAACTTTACTGTCTTTATCTTGGCGCAAAAGCTTTCTTATTTTGACAACCGATGAAGACTGTAGTACCAGTTGGAACTTCTTGATTAAAAGCAGTACAATCAGAGATAAAATATTTATATATAATTGAATAAATAATGTTGTTTTCTGTTCCTTCATGCATGAAAAGCGAAAGCAAATAACATTATATTGCCAAATGTGGAATAGAGTGCCAACATATTATATCCATGAAATAGAATCAAATTGTTACTGTGGAATAGAGCACAAACACTATATCCATGAAATAGAATCAAATTACTACTGTGGAATAGAGCGCAAACACTATATCCATGGAATAGAATCAAATTACTACTGTGGAATAGAGCGCAAACACTATATCCATGGAATAGAATCAAATTACTACTGTGGAATAGAGCGCAAACACTATATCCATGGAATAGAATCAAATTACTACTGTGGAATAGAGCGCAAACACTATATCCATGAAATAGAATCAAATTACTACTATGGAATAGAGTGCAAACACCTTATTCGTGAAATAGAATCAAATTGCTACTGTGGAATAGAGTGCAAACACTATATCTATGAAATAGAATAAAATTACTACTGTGGAATAGAGTGCAAACACCTTATTCGTGAAATAGAATCAAATTGCTACTGTGGAATAGAGTGCAAACACTATATCTATGAAATAGAATCAAATTACTACTGTGGAATAGAGTGCAAACACCTTATTCGTGAAATAGAATCAAATTGCTACTGTGGAATAGAGTGCAAACACTATATCCATGGAATAGAATCAAATTACTACTGTGGAATAGAGCGCAAACACTATATCCATGGAATAGAATCAAATTACTACTGTGGAATAGAGCGCAAACACTATATCCATGGAATAGAATCAAATTACTACTGTGGAATAGAGCGCAAACACTATATCCATGAAATAGAATCAAATTACTACTGTGGAATAGAGTGCAAACACCTTATTCGTGAAATAGAATCAAATTGCTACTGTGGAATAGAGTGCAAACACTATATCTATGAAATAGAATAAAATTACTACTGTGGAATAGAGTGCAAACACCTTATTCGTGAAATAGAATCAAATTGCTACTGTGGAATAGAGTGCAAACACTATATCTATGAAATAGAATCAAATTACTACTGTGGAATAGAGTGCAAACACCTTATTCGTGAAATAGAATCAAATTGCTACTGTGGAATAGAGTGCAAACACTATATCTATGAAATAGAATCAAATTACTACTGTGGAATAGAGTGCAAACACCTTATTCGTGAAATAGAATCAAATTGCTACTGTGGAATAGAGCACAAACACTATACACATGAAATAGAATCAAATTGCTACTGTGGAATAGAGCGCAAACACTATATCCATGAAATAGAATCAAATTGCTACTGTGGAATGAGCGCAAACACTATATCCATGAAATAGAATCAAATTGCTACTGTGGAATAGAGCACAAACACTATATCCATGAAATAGAATCAAATTGCTACTGTGGAATAGAGCACAAACACTATATCCATGAAAAAGAATCAAATTGCTACTGTGGAATAGAGCGCAAACACTATATCCATGAAATAGAATCAAATTGCTACTGTGGAATAGAGCACAAACACTATATCCATGAAATAGAATCAAATTGCTACTGTGGAATAGAGCACAAACACTATATCCATGAAAAAGAATCAAATTGCTACTGTTGAATAAAACTCATGGATTGCTCATATCCATAAAATAAAAATAATTTCTGTGTAAACGTTCTTTTTAGTGACTATTAATCTCTATCAAAGACAAGTAAAGTTGTAATGAGATATTATTTCCTTTTGTATTTGATGTTTCTGGTTGAGTGATATTGAATAAATATAAACTAATACTATTAGTTAGTAAGTAAACTATTTGCTTTTATTTCATAGTTTTAGTGTTTTCGCTCTTTACCATTATTGTGACTTTAAGATCATTAATGTTTTCAAGAATAAAATACCATTTTTTTTTCTTTATGTATAACGAATATGAAAACAGGAAGCATTAAGATATTTTCTAGTCTTCTCCGCAGCCTCAATGCATTCGATCTCGAAATAACCTATCGCCTTGGGCAACCTTACAAAAATAGCACGTTTTTGAAAGCATCAAAACTACACACATGTAGACGATTTTCGCAGTTGACAACAGTTTTAAAACAAATTTACAAGAACATATTTGAATAAATGGTAAAAACGTTATCGAGGTTAATGCAAACTGCTTATATATATATCATTAATATATAATAAACATCAATAAAGGACCAATATAAGGAATGTTATACAATATTTTGTGACAAACTTTACTGTTTTTATCTTGGCGCAAAAATGTTCTTATTGTGGCAACCGATGAAGACTGTAGTACCAGTTGGAACTTCTTGATTAAAAACAGTACAATCAGAGATAAAATATTTAAATATAATTGAATAAATAATGTTGTTTTCTGTTCCTTCAAGCATGAAAAGCGAAAGCAAATAACATTATATTGCCAAATGTGGAATAGAGTGCCAACATATTATATCCATGAAATAGAATCAAATTGCTACTGTGGGATAGAGCACAAACACTATATCCATGAAATAGAATCAAATTGCTACTGTCGAATAGAGCACAAACAGCTATATCGATGAAATAGAATAAAATTGCTACTATGGAATAGAGCACAAACACTATATCCATGCAATAGAGTCAAATTGCTACTGTGGGATAGAGCACAAACACTATATCCATGCAATATAATCAATTAAATTGCCACTGTGAAATATAGAGCACAAATATTTTATCTATGAAATAAAATAAAATTGAATAAATATTGATGTTTTTCTGTTCCTTCATGCATAAAATTGCACGATCATGAATGTTAAGTGGGTACTTGTTACCATGGTGTAACAACGTCAAACTAGCGAACTGTGGACAAATTCCAGATTTCTAATTATGCTTCAACAAACAAAAGTTATAACTCACAATATTGGCTTGAAAGGAAGTCGTGTGAATCATATAAGCCAAGCTGCTATGGCATTCTCGGCGAAATTCGCGTTTGTTATCAAACTAGCAATGTTCGTTTCCGTTCTTTCTATTCAAAATGGTGAGTTGTATTGCTTTATATATGATTATTTAATGATTTAAACGGTTTTCTTTGTTATCAGTAGTGCTTTATATCTCGTATTTCACTGCTTATTATGAAATCAAGTGCAATATCTGTATATTGCCCCCATTTGTCTTGAATACTTAGCACTTAAAGACTGGTCCTGAGGAAAGCAGTTAGTTCTTAACTGATTTCTCGAGGGGTCAGTCATACGAAGAAACAAATTTCTCTCCATTTGACTAAAAACAAGAGCTTTCGATGGACTTTGACCTGATTACGCATTCTCGTTCCCAGAGCCCACGGTCAACCGTCCAGTGGATGGTTTCGCCCGAAGGGCTCTGGCTCAATCCAAAACCGGAAGTTTTCCTGATTGGCTGATTTTTTTAAAATAAGTACCGGAAGTTGAATCTCATCAAAGTCAACCGATTTGTGATTGGATAAAAAAACTGGAAGGTAAAAAAAAAAAGACAAAATCGTTATATACTTACCTCCACCCTGACACCGCTCGAAAGTGCACAACTAATGTCTACGATGATCACGGATAAATTTTCGACAACTTGATGAACTTTAAAAAATTATTTCTCGATGTAAAAATAAAATAAATAAACACAACTCAAACGGCTTTCGATAGATAATTTATTTATCGGTTTAGTCGTTTTAGAGATATTATTTTTTTTTGTGATTTAGTGTTCAACGAAGTTGTGCATGCATCTTTCCTAAATATGCGGGTAAAAATTCGAACCGTTCAAAATCACACTAAAACGCACTTTTATTCAAACAATTTTAGTTCAAAATGTTCATTAACTATCAGAAAATATTATTATAGGATTTTTTTCAAATCATTGGTAGTTTGATGTAGTTTTAGGTCGCATTTTCGAGACCATGTGCAAATTCTAACGGTAAATCAAAACGCGTTTGGGCTACCTGTGCTCTGTCGGCCATCTCTGTCGGAATCCTCTCACACATGCGCAGTAAAACCGGAAACAGAGAGTCCTGAAAACAGTTTGCGTTTGCAAAATGGCGCCGTTTAAGTAAAGTCGTCTCCATGGCTGTCTTGTGTTGGACTCCAAGACCTACCAAGGCAATTTTGGCAAGTTTTGACCTGTAAAAAAAGCAATCGGTGCAATATGCTACCAGTAGCTAGGGATGGTACTTGAGTGCTGAGCTTTGGTGTTAAAGGCTGCAGCATGTATCAGACAACACATACAATTCGTCATTAGCACAGTTTCTATCAAACTGAGAACGTTACAATTTTTTAAAGAGCAGCATATCCAAAGGGGACGAATTTCCAGCTAAAGGGCTTTAAAAGGCCGTGTTACGCGCTACGATGTAAGGTGCAACTTTTCTCGCGAAAAAAATGTATTGCAGGTTGCACGATCGTTTTTCACGTTTGACATCCCCTCGCGCGACTTGAATTTTTCCTTTTTTTTTGCTGCACGAAAAGTAGAACCAACTGCAATAACTTTTGTAAAACTTTACGTGTTACATGGTCGTGCAACTTGTCTCTTGACACAATTAGAGCGCGCGAACCAATTTTACGATGTTGCTGCTCAATGATTCAAATAAATAATTACGCATGCAACCTGCAACACTTTTTTCGCGAGACAAATTGCAACTGAAATGGTCGCGTGTGGCACGGGCTTTAAATATTCGCGCGAGATTTGCTCTAATCCACTGGAATACAACCGTTGTTTACTAGTTTCTAACTATAATTAAAATAACGACTCGGAAGGTAAACACAATAGAGGTGTTTTTCTTTCGCACCAAACAATGCATTCTTGCACGTCCATGTTATTTGAATAGATTTGGTATTTTCTGAAGTTGAAAATACTGGTATTTTGATGGCTTTTTGACCGAAATAAACGAAGCATTAATGGCCTTTTAAACAGCTAAGTGAAACAATTGATATATAATCGTTCCGGAAGACCAGGTGTTGACAATGTTTCTTGTGTATGGAAATTTTGAACTTTTATTGTGAATAATTATTCAGACGATTACAAATGATGTATGGAAATAATCAGCAAAATTAAAAACTATTGATACTAATAAGCTATTTTGACCTAAGGAAAAAACATTAGTTTTGACTTTTATTCACTCCAAATTGTTTATGAAGAACAACTCCGTGTTTCTAAAACACCAGACCAATAAAACGATAAGCCGATTTAATTTTATTAAGCTTTCAGATAAGCCTTCCATACAAATCTCTCGATCAGCCGACCATTTTAAAAGCTACAAATGTATAAGTATTAATTAGATTATCCGCCATTTTGTCCCTGATTTCTGGTAATGTATAACTTGCCTGATGGATTTGTTTGTTTATAACAATACAGGTCCTGCTTGTTCACTGAACTGTACGAAACGTTTCTACATGACGTCACCATTGTTTATGGAAGGCAAATATGAAGAATTTGGAAGCTGCCATGAATATAACAACATAACCTGTATTTACATGAAATTTACCCTGACAAAACGAACAGAAGCATTTCCGAGCTTAAAGGTAATAATTTTATTATTTTATTGATCATCATCAGTATCGTCGTTGTCGTCGTTATCATCATTGTCGTCATCGTCATTGTCGCCATTAATATTATCAAAATATCGTTATCATAATTTCAATATTTGTTTAAAGGTTCCTGCATCTTTATTGAGCAAGGAAACAAGTTTTACCTATTTTTACCATGGGTGTAGATCACTATCAGATTGTGACACTGACACGCTCTGTCGAACATTGAATAGCACCAACAATGGAACGCTTAAAACTTGTGAACGGAGTTGTTGCTCTGCTTTTTCGTGTAATGTTGGTGAAAGTGGTGAGTAGCCAGCCCAGCCTAGCCCAGCCCAGCCCAGCCCAGCCCAGCCCAGCCCAGCCCAGCCCAGCCCAGCCCAGCCCAGCCCAGCCCAGCCCAGCCCAGCCCAGCCCAGCCCAGCCCAGCCCAGCCCAGCCCAGCCCAGCCCAGCCCAGCCCAGCCCAGCCCAGCCCAGCCCAGCCCAGCCCAGCCCAGCCCAGCCCAGCCCAGCCCAGCCCAGCCCAGCCCAGCCCAGCCCAGCCCAGCCCAGCCCAGCCCAGCCCAGCCCAGCCCAGCCCAGCCCAGCCCAGCCCAGCCCAGCCCAGCCCAGCCCAGCCCAGCCCAGCCCAGCCCAGCCCAGCCCAGCCCAGCCCAGCCCAGCCCAGCCCAGCCCAGCCCAGCCCAGCCCAGCCCAGCCCAGCCCAGCCCAGCCCAGCCCAGCCCAGCCCAGCCCAGCCCAGCCCAGCCCAGCCCAGCCCAGCCCAGCCCAGCCCAGCCCAGCCCAGCCCAGCCCAGCCCAGCCCAGCCCAGCCCAGCCCAGCCCAGCCCAGCCCAGCCCAGCCCAGCCCAGCCCAGCCCAGCCCAGCCCAGCCCAGCCCAGCCCAGCCCAGCCCAGCCCAGCCCAGCCCAGCCCAGCCCAGCCCAGCCCAGCCCAGCCCAGCCCAGCCCAGCCCAGCCCAGCCCAGCCCAGCCCAGCCCAGCCCAGCCCAGCCCAGCCCAGCCCAGCCCAGCCCAGCCCAGCCCAGCCCAGCCCAGCCCAGCCCAGCCCAGCCCAGCCCAGCCCAGCCCAGCCCAGCCCAGCCCAGCCCAGCCCAGCCCAGCCCAGCCCAGCCCAGCCCAGCCCAGCCCAGCCCAGCCCAGCCCAGCCCAGCCCAGCCCAGCCCAGCCCAGCCCAGCCCAGCCCAGCCCAGCCCAGCCCAGCCCAGCCCAGCCCAGCCCAGCCCAGCCCAGCCCAGCCCAGCCCAGCCCAGCCCAGCCCAGCCCAGCCCAGCCCAGCCCAGCCCAGCCCAGCCCAGCCCAGCCCAGCCCAGCCCAGCCCAGCCCAGCCCAGCCCAGCCCAGCCCAGCCCAGCCCAGCCCAGCCCAGCCCAGCCCAGCCCAGCCCAGCCCAGCCCAGCCCAGCCCAGCCCAGCCCAGCCCAGCCCAGCCCAGCCCAGCCTAATGAAACTAATTAAACTTCTCTATTATTTTTTGTAGTGACTACCTGTTCTAAAGAGACACCTTGTCAAAACTTTGGAACATGTCAAAAAATTGTGAAGTCTACTTACTGTAAATGTGTCCCTGGATATTATGGTAAACTATGCGAAAAAAGTGAGCAATAATTTGGAGAAAAGAAATGGTTGTCTGCCATCTCAACTCTTTATATATATTTTGTAACTTTCAATTAAAATTTTATTTTAATGAGTTTTTGTCATCAATAATATCATAATATTAATACTAGTAATATCTCCCTACTAAACTAAATACGGCATAAGGCTTTGGTGAACGAATAAACAAAACAAAAAATGCAGTAAAAGTACTGGTGAAGAGGCGAATGAAAATATTATTTTTATTTTATTTTATGGGTAGTAGTTTTAATTTGAAGTAGATTACTTCTTGAACTTTTTAAACTCTCCTTTACTCATGCATATATATACTAGTTATACAATTGTTTCGAGTAGCATACCGTGGAATATACCACGAGTCAATTGTATTTTCTGGCATCGACATATTTCATGACTGATCCTTCCACCAACATTTTTACAAGAATCAACATTTTCAAAAGGCAAAAAGAACGGTTTAATATCAATCCATACGTGTAGAACTTTCGGAGAAGATTGAAAATGTGATACCATTTACTTATCCACCACGGTAAATAAAGTGCCGAACGTTTGTTTGGCGCTACTACCGTCCAAAAATGCAAGTTTTCGTGATTTTTATAAAGCTCGAAGGGGGAAAGAGCGCCGACGTCTTTCAGTTGTGTTCACAAATTGAAAGGAAAGGTAAAATAAACACGTACAAAGGTAACAATTGGTTATAAAGCTTTATTTTAAGTTGTACTATTGAGTTCCGGTTAGGTAAATCCAAATTACCAAACTGTTAGTGCATTTATTTCATGTTTATATTTTCCTCGCATACATTCTCTTATGATTATTGTGGACATTCAAAATGGTGACAGCTGACGGGGCGCGGGCTCAATGGCCGGAATAGTTGGCGATGTATATACACATGCACGAGCCTTTAGGCGAGTATGTATGTAAAGAAAACACACATGACGAGTGGGATATTCACGGTATGTCACGAGGAAACATTGTATAACTATTCTATCACATAATACAGAATAGACAAACCGCAATGCCATACATGTCTGATGGGAAGAGGCAGTTGAATACCGCCGAATATACATCGACTTTCAAGCATTCTGATTTGCTGTATTTTATATGATGGGGGACAAATAATTAGACACAACATCAACAAAAGAACCATCGAATCGCTATCATTTCAAAAGCAATTTACCGTACGAACTTTCTAATAAATATCTGCACATCGTATATCAAAATGCACGGGCATTCCTAAGCAACTTTATGTTTTACAACACTTGTGTGAATTCTCGCGCGCTGATTGGTTGATTTACCGTGGTAAATAAGAGTACAGACAACGGTGATCACGTCATCATGTCACACAACACTCGTGCGGAATTGAGTTTATGGATAAACTATCAATGGAAATTACTTTTTTGTAAGTAGCAAATTGTAATAAATGTAACTATGCTGTCATGGAGCTGTTGTCGTTTTAATTTTATGCGTTTTTTCAGTCTTTTCGACAAATCTTCACTTACAATCAATTCTGTAGTCTTTTCAACAAAAACGTGCTAAAATTACATTTTTGACGAGCAATACCATTCGTTCAAGACTGATTTAAAAAGCTTAGAATGTTGTTCAAAGGCTACAATCATGTGCTAAATACCTTGGGACATTGCCCATTTTTTACATGTAAAAGTTTTGTATAAAATTTTCACGTTTCCCCCTCTCCCCCGTTTCAATGTTGAATTGTGGGAGTGTAAAACGCTTTTCATTTGAAAGACCAATCAACACTGCTTAGGGGAGAGGGGGTTTGTACATGAAAGCGATGAATTTTGCATATATTTTTAAACTCAAACAAAAACGCCCATAAAAAAGTGACAATGTCCCAATAATTTTGCACATGATTGTAGCATATCAGGTATTGTGTAATCTTCTATATAATCAGTTTTAATGTATTTAAAATGCAATTTTTTTGAAAGGGTGAAACCTGAACCATGGATAATAAAAACAAGCTGCTTATCGGCCGTGTTTGACGTTCTTGTACTTTTAGTTTTCTAACTTCACTTAGCAGTCTCTCAAGACAAACAGTGCACTGTATTTCTGTATGAAAATAAGCTTATTTGTTTTTTCCGGCTGAAAAACTGATCATTTTCGTAAATTGTGTGATTTTCCGTAGCTTGAAGAGAAACCATTGAGTTCGATGCGTGACAAATTCGTTATTTTTCGTTCGTTAACTGACATTTTACTTTTTGTACATTTATTTTGGTTTGTGTTGTAAAAAACAAATCGAATGTGGTTTAGCGTTGTCTGTACTCTTATTGACAACGATATTCGTCATGACAGTGGTCAAAATTTGTTGCTGACTCACTCCGCTGCGCGTCGTGAGTCCACAACATTTTGACCACTGTCATGACGAATATCGTTGTCGATAAGAGTACAGACAACGCTAAACCACATTCGATTTGCTAATTAGAACATTATCAGTTTATACAAACTCTAGCAGTATTTCACCGTCGTATATATTTCATGTCATATAAGTTGGTAACTAGCGACAAAAAGTTTAAATTTGCTTTAACAAAATCTCAATAATTATCTCACAAAATTCCTATTAGTTGCAGGCTGAGATGCTTACTGAAATAAATCACACGTACGCCATCTAACGTTTTCCTACTTGAAAGTTTAGAAAATTGATCAACACTTTTTTAAACCAGCTATCACACATTTCTTTTAAGTTTGCGGCACCGACTGGTAACGCAAAGACGAATTTTGGCGCAACCCTGCATATAATTAAACGAGATTCCCACAATCGATAGATGTTTGTTAAACTAAATTCGATGGTTATTATAGATAGCCTGATCTAACATATATCTAAACGTCTAGCCAATATACATATGTGCACTGTAACTCTTGGTACTTAAACAGAATTGAATTGAATTGACATCTTCTTGAAATTGATGAAAATTTAACCATTTTTGGTCAAACCGAAAGTAAAATCAACGTGATAATATGTGGGGCAAATGAACCGCGGACTTTGATATGAAGCATTAATATTACATCATCATCATCATTTCACCACCTTAATTATCATTATCAGTATCATCATCATCATCATGCACGGTGATCAATATTATATTTATCATTGTCATTTTATAATTCATTATCATAATAATACATCATCACGGCCATAATTATCATTGTTATCATCATCATCATAATCATTACAACCATCATCGTAACATATATTCATCGCCATCACCAATTATCATCGTCAGTAATTTTATTATGATCATCATAATTGGTTTTATGATGCATCATCATCATTATAAACACCACTTTTTTACAAAACATTCTGTCATTTATACATTCTAATAATGATTCTCTTTCAGAATACACCGATCTGAGAATTTGTGGTAAATCTGTTTACATCGTAACACGTGTTGGTAACAAAACATATACAAGTTCCAGCCCACTAAGAATAGTTTTGTGCAATGGGACATGTGTACATGGACACTATGCATACGAGTTTCATTCCTCCGGGATGAAATATAAAACTTTAGTTTCTGGTCACGATTGTATGGACTCATCCCGATGTGACAACTTTATCGAATCTGTAAAACAACGGTTGGAGAAACGTCTCGTTACTAATGTTACTATGCTTGCATCTAATGCACCTTGTTGTAGTGGTGATCTGTGCAATATTCGAAACGGAACAGGTAAGGAAATCTAAGAACGACCTTTCTCGCTTACATCAATGTTTTCCTAATACAATCCTTTTGGGAAATAGGCCATGCTCACTTAACTCAATGTTTTCCCAATGTAATCCTCTTGGGAGTTTTGTTCACTTGCCTCAATGTTTTTCCAATACAAGCATTTATTTTGTGAAAATAACCATAATCACTTTTAATTGCCGTGCTTTAATTGTTTACTATTCTGCGATGATCATAATCACACACGTTATATTTTCTGTGTTGTTCTATTTGCTACTGTTCCTGTTTGTGGGTTCATTTAATATGTTGGATTTGCTCAAATTCTTTTTTCAGACACAAAAACGCAGATGTTTTATAATAATATGCATTTGAATGTCATCCATTGTTCTAATTTATGTTCCGTTCCCAGATAAGTGTTTGCCAAATCCCTGTAAAAACTCTGGAACCTGTGTGCCAACAAGCATTGGTTACACCTGTAAATGTCCAAAATTCCTTCATGGAAAACACTGCGAAAATGGTAAGAAATCATCAACATCACCATCACCATCATCATCATCATTATTATTAGAGGTAGTAGTATTTGAAGAAGTAGTATAGTATTATCATTTCCATCATTTTCATCATCATCATAATCACTACTACTATCTCAACGCTGTAGACCAGGTTCGAGTCCCGGCTCGGACATGGATTTTATGTGAGTGGAGGTTGTTTGATGTGTTTGTGTCTATAATACCACGATCGTGATTTTTCTCCTGGTTATCCTGTTTTTCTCCCTCGGCAAAAATCAACATGTGAGCAGCAATGTTTACTAAAATATTTAACGTAGAGGTAGTAAGTGTGAGTGTCCGATTAGTAAGGCACTTGTGTCTAGCTAATTACATTGACACGTTCAAAATGATTATTTTATATTTTTTAAACATCAGTTCCATATTTGTTGCCATAATCTTCGTCATCATGTAATAATTATCATAATGATCACTATAATTTTCGTCACTATTATTATCATTATCATCATCACTATCACTATATTTGAGATACTACGCGCAATCTGATTGGCTGGCTACTTTGATTATATCACATGGCTTAATCTAGGCCTGGCCACAATAGGGCAAATTATAATTAGATTGATGGCACACGATTTAGATTGGTCACACTTGGCATTTTGATCAATCACAAGATCTAAACTAGATCGGCCGGTTAATAATCACCGACGGGTAGTTTTGCTTTCAATTGCAAATTTAAATTGTCCCCTTCACAATTCTCTGTGCCATTTGAGAGGTAGACGGCCTTTGTATCGAAGCGAGACTTACGTTGAGCTTGCAATTATAGAATCATTTTAACTTCTTGTGGGACAATTATTCACATGTCTCTATCATTGCAAGCTTAATTTTCGTCTCGCCTCGATGCTAAGGCCCGGCTTCCTTTCAAGATGGCGCAGGGAACTGTGAAGGGGACTATTGGTATAGGAAGGAAATCAAAAATAAAGATATTTCACTGCAAAAACGGCCGCGAGTAGGTACAACTCAGTATATTGAGTAAATCGTTGCATTCAGGAGGACACTTTATAGTGAGTTAACCAAACTCATCATAAAGAGTAAACGTAAATATGGATGTACTATTGAGTAAAAAGTATTCAATATATATATATATATATATATATATATATATATATATATATATATATATATATATATATATATATATATATATATATATATATATATATATATATATATATATATATAATGTTGAGTCAATGTTGAGGAAAACCTGACTTTTACTCAAAAAAGCGTTAATTATATAACGCATTTCGAAAAATACTGTTTTGCAGTGCATTTCTTATTAAGGACGTTCGCGGGAAAAAGCAAAGTAAATGTCAATTTGCTGAGACTTTGCCAGTTGATAAAACTAAATTAGACACATCGAATAAGCTAAAAAAAATTGGGGGTCACCGACCTTGTTTTCGAGCAAAATGGCCTCAAAGTCGGCAATTTCGGCATTTTTCGCAAGCTGTGTGACGAACTGTCTTGGTGGCAAAAACAAGAAAAAAATTAGTAAAAAATGCCATTCATAATATAAGAGGGCCATGAAATGTTTTTGAAACTAATAACATTTCGAAATAAAGCGATTTTTTGACACAAAATGAGAAAATAAATACCTTTTTTGGAGAAATAGAACGTACGTCTCGAACAAAATGGCCGCTTTTTGTCGTTTTCGAGGGTGAAAAAAAATGTGAAAAAGCCGATTTTCTGTGTGATAAAAAAATGTCATTTTTTTCTAAAACTAAGCGAAGACTTATCTGCAGTAGTTATTTTGATTTATAAGATAAAAAATGGGGGTCACCGACCGTTTTTTTGAGTTATTTAGCTTCAAACATCGAAAATCGGCACGCCTGCTTGTTTATCTTATAGAAGGGAAATCACCCAGGCGTTCCTCACCGCGCGTTTTCGTGCGTAGTAGGATGCGCGCGAGCATTCCCCGCGAACGTCCTTAATCAAAACATTTCTTCATCAGCTACTACCAATATCAAAACAAAGTACCTAAATCAAAACAGGGTAGTTTTGTTGACTGAGCAATACAATGTCAAAGTGCAATGTAAATCGTTCTTATTTGAAGGAGATTGAACTGAACCGAACTCAATGTGAAAGCAAAGGGTTTAGTTTAAATTAATTAAAAATGAGTTTGGCCTGAAACGAGCTATGTGTAAAATCAGCCAGAGACACGCTAAGTGAAAAAGCTCAAACATGTGTTATAAAAGCAATATAAAATGTCCGCTTGTGTCTATATATACTGTGCTGTAGAGTACTCGAGAAGCCAGTATATAGACACACGCTCCGTTTTATATTCCTTGAAAAGAGTAAGGGTCTAGTGGTTAGTGGATTGGATTCAGGGCCCAATGGTCTCAATTCAATCCCCGGCCCAGACAATTACATTGTGCCTTGGGCATGCAAGATAATCAGGCAATGTTGGCTCCCCCATTGCTGTCTATCTCGCTTCATTGCTGGCTTTCTCGCCCCATTGCTATCTCCCCCATTGCTATCTCCCACATTGCTGTCTATCTCGCCATATAGCTGTATCGCCCCATTGCTGTCTATCTAGCCCCATTAATGTCTATTTCGCCACATATTTTGCTGCCTATCTCGCCCCATTGCTGTCTATCTCGCCACATTGCTGTCTTCCCCATTGCTGTCTTCCCCATTGCTGTCTTCCCCATTGCTGTCTATCTCGCCCCATTGCTGTCTATCTCGCCCCATTGCTATCTCCCCAATTGCTGTCTATCTCCCCCATCGCTGTCTATCTCGCCCCATCGCTGTCTATCTCGCCCCATTGCTGTCTATCTCGCCCCATTGCTGTCTATCTCGCCACATTGCTGTCTTCGAATTCCCCATTGCTGTCTATCTCGCCCCATTGCTGTCTATCTCGCCCCATTGCTGTCTATCTCGCTCCATTGCTGTATCGCCCCATTGCTATCTATCTATTTAAGCAATTTTAATTTTAAGACAGCTTTAAGTGCAACGCAAAGCAGTTTAAAATTCAGCTTTTCATACCGAGCACAAGCAAAACTGGCGTAAAGGATACTTAAAGCTGTTGGTACAACTTTAAGCTAAATGGAAGTGCAGCGTAAAGTATAGCTTAAAGTTTACTTTACACATCGAGCAAAAAGCTAGTGTAAAGTTTATCGTGACTTAAACTTCTTACTGGATGGTCATCAGTTAATAGGCTTGATATTATCCGGCTTTGCTATGAAGTTTTTACTATGGCTTGTCATACTGATTTGTGTTTACATTGCGAAAGGTTGTAACATATTAATAACGTCAGATGTTTGACTTGGATCAATACGAAAAAAAAAACAATTGTCATTCTTACAGACATGAATTTTTTATTTATTTTTTAATCTAAAAAAAAAAACTAAAAAGAAAAAATCCATCACAAAATAGCATACGAAAGCTGTATAGATACTGAAATGTTATAACTAAAAGCATTTGAGAACTGTGGTCACTGGTTGGTCTACCTGTGGATAATATAAAACTGGTCGGCGGTCACTCCATTCTGGCCGTTAATATTTGAATCAAACAACGTTGCCGCAAGCGCGGAGTCAAGCGGATTCAAAGGTTCGTACCTTTTAGACTGCCTACAATCTTGGCAAAAACCAATTAGATACTATACATTTACGGTTTTCTCTATATTGACCTTTAACTATACATTTTCGCTATAATCCTTCCCTCTTCCTCCATGCAATGTTGGTTTTCAGCTAACACGATTCCTTGGTGACTGCCAGGCCAACATTGTACTGTGTAGTGCAGGGGGAGGAGGCAGTGGTTTTAACAACAAATTAAAGCCCCAAAAGCACGCGCATTATGGAAAAGACGAGTGTCCCTTTTTAAGCAGTTGTCTCACTTAGTTTCTGCCAAAATTGTAGAATCTATCGAAATTAACATTAATACTTGACTAATTTTGTTCTTGGTTTTTATTTAGATCGAGCTCAACAAGGCGTATGTATCTTCGAATTCGACTGAAAATATATAACTCACAATACAGGTTGCCCAAGCGATTTCAAGAACAAATATTATGTAGTTGAAACTTATGCACTTATTATTGGCTGGTTAATATGAAAATATATCTGAATTGAAATAGCAGGTCATTTCACCCCCATCCTCCCGGTCAGGTTTAATTTTGAAATCGTGAGATCTTTCCCAGTCAACGGTTAACTATGACAGCCATTATCTATACAGGAAAAATGGCGGATTTCGTAGTCGTTTTGTTGCAGGTTTTGGAGGGCTCACAGCTTAGTTACATGAGCTGGTTCGAAGAATTTGGTATGAATAAGAAACAACCAAACAACCCTGCCATAGCCATGTGGAAGGATGTTTGGAAAGGAATTGAAGTAGACTGAAATAGACTGGATTGGAATCGAGTTGGTGCCACAAGCGTCCAACCTTGTCATATTGTTAGAAAGGGGATGTACATTAGCTGGCACTTCCCAAGTTTGGTAAAATAACAATACAAGATCGAATCCATACAAAACAGGTAAACTTTATAAATTTTTCAGTATTTCTATTGAAAATACCGTGTTCGAAATTCAATTCTCATTACTGATTCTACGCTTGGGCTACCTGTACAGTGTCTTGTTTGACTCTAGGTGAAAATCTGCTGTGGGAGGGTGGTAGGGGATGATTCTTCTGAGTTTAATCCAAGTATTTGAGCCTCAGTGTGGGAATATTGTTACTTTTTCTAGTTTTCTTTTTTCTCAACTCTTTTTCTTTCATGAATATTTCTTCATTTTTAATTCAAGCATTTAATTCTTCATTCTTTCTTGAGCACCAGTTTTGCAACGTTACATAAATCGCATTATTATAGATTATACAGTGTGTTATAGGGATTTCGCACACTACCTATAAATCGTATCACACACGTGTCTGGTGTTGATATTTCTATTTATCACACGTGTCTATGTTTTCAACATTTTGAAATAATTTCTTCTAAATATCAAGTTGAACACTCGAAGATAAATTTCATATCCCGCACGTCCATGTATTAATCTTCATTTACTGCGCATGCTCGTAGAATGCGTAGTAATTGATTATAGCTGTGTACATTGACAGAACGTTGGGTTAAATTTTCCACTTTATTTTAATTAATTTTAATGATATACTTTTCGCTTTATTTCAACATTTTTTAATGTATTTGAATACAATTTAATTTTAGCAATGTCACTAAAAGTATATGCGTATAGAACACGCAATAAGTGATTGGTTCTTGGACGGGATTGACTACTTTTTCATCGTTATTTTATTACATTTCATGATATATTTTTCGCTTTATTTCAACTTATTTTAACGTGTTTGATTACAATCTAATAATGGGTATATATCACTCGATAAAGCTGCTTTTTATATATGCTCGTAGAACGTGCAATAAGAGATTGGCGTTTGAACGGGATTGATATTACAATTTCCTCTTTATTTTAATGATATAATTTTCGCTTTATTGCAACTTCTTTTAATATATATGGCTAAAACTTGGTTATGTATCATAGTTGATATGGTTAATTAATGTGGTTCAATAATAGTACCACGCTGAAGTTAGCAGCCTATTCAACATGAGTTCCAAAATGGCGTCGTTCGAGAGAGTTGTTTCTTATGTTAACCCTCTATAAATACGTCCTTAAAATGAGTTTACATTAAAAGGTTCTATGGTAATTGCACAACAAAAGCTTTCTGCTGCTCTATCAGCTGCTATAAATAAAGAATAAAAACAAAACGCAAATGATTAAAAGTAACCGGAATCGTCGCTGTCTCGAGGCGCCATTTTGGAGCTCTTCGTTTTGACAAACAATCCTTTGCGCGCTTCGATGCAAGATCACCTGGTTCAGTCACAGTTACAACCGTCTTACATCATCAACACCAACAGCATAATGATAATTATCATCACGGTTACCATCACCATCATCATTATCATCATCGATCATCATCATCATCATCACCATCACCATCATCATCATCATCATCATCATCATCATCATCATCATCATCATCATCATCATCATCATCATCGTGATCATTATCCTCACGCCTAAACCTTGCAACACTTATCCGATACATGTACTTCAGTCACAGTTACAACAACATCAACATCAACATCAACAACAACAACAACATAATAATTATTAACATCATCATCATCATCATCATCATTATCATCATCACCATCATTACCATCCTAACGCCTAAACCTTGCAACCCTTATCCGATACATGTACTTCAGTCACAATTACAACAACATCAACAACAACAATAACATAATAATAATAATTATTAACATCATCATCATCACCATCATCATCATCATTATCATCGTCACCATCATCATCATTATCGTCACCATCATCATTATTATCATTCTAACGCCTAAACCTCACAACCCTTATCCGATACATGTACATCAGTCACAGTTACAACCGTCTTGCAGCTTTTCGATATTTGATTGCTTGCAGTTGCCTGACTACTCCTACCACTACCACTACCACTTCCACTACCACTTTTCTTTCCTGAACGTTTACCTCTGATAAGATCACTATAAAGCTTTCTAGTGCGAGCAGTAAAAGCAAAAGCGATAGCGATGTAAAGACCCTGTAAGCTCTGCAGTATTACAAACATGTAGGACAGGACGGGATAGCCAAACGATGCAGCGAAACCGAACACCCATGTGAAGCCCATTAGTGACGCGATGCGGACGTAGACTGCAAACCTGCGGCGACGTTCAGACTGGTCGATCATGACGTTGACTTGCCTTGA
This sequence comes from Metridium senile, assembly GCA_949775045.1. Lineage (NCBI taxonomy): Eukaryota > Metazoa > Cnidaria > Anthozoa > Actiniaria > Metridiidae > Metridium > Metridium senile. The sequence goes on from OX459104.1 coordinate 16,866,458, forward strand.
AGAGAAATGATGAAATTGGTAATGATGATGAAAATAATTATCATGATGCATGGGGATGATGATCAAATAATGATATGATTCGTATCAAAGATATGCCTATTGTTCTGTTGCAATCTCAACAAAATCTTAAAAAAATAGAAAAAAATCTCGCGCGCTAATCAAAGTCTTTTGTTACTTCTCACCTACAATACCATATATGGTAATGGCATTGTTTTCATTTTAATCATTGCTATCACTGTCGTTATCATATTATTATTGTCATATTAATAAACATCATCATCATAATAATTACTATCACAAATTAACCAGCTCACTATCACATACATCATCGTCACGACCACCACCATCATTATCACACAAATCATATAATCATCATCATCATGCACCATCATCATTTAAGACCCATGGTCACTTCCCAGCATGCTTTGAGATTTGGATTTGGATTTGAGTGTTATTATTCAATCGCAGTCAGTCGTATTACAAGAAAACAAATAAAACAAAACGCTAAACGATTTAGTAAGAGCGTAAATACCCACTCACATCGTAAAATATATCAAAATGTCTGAATGTGCGATTTTCATGGTCCACGAAATTCAGTCTTTAAAGCGGTGCATGCTGGTCAGTGACCATTAGTCTTTATAAACTATCTTTATTAGACACTACAATGTCAATACATATTTACCTTTGTGTGTCTCTGATAGCTTTTACCGTCATGGAAAACATGGCAATATTGAACACGGTGATCAGCGCGGCGGGCAGAAAGAAGACGTACAAGTTGGCAAGAGGATCGCCAATCCAACAAATCCCACGTGATCCGTAACCTATGACTACTTTATTGACATTTGAAGTATCCACGGCAACGCAGATTGACACGAAAAGGAATACGGGAAGCCATCCAACTGCCATATGACGTACGAATTGCTTGCGGTGACGTTGTTTGGCGTCAGCCAATCGGCAATGATTAGATGTGAACGCCTTCCATGTACTGAACGCGATGATGGCCGTCCACACGAAAGACACTAGAAAGAAGTAGTGAAGAAACATAGCTGTTGCTTTACAAGTGATTGGTCTTCCTATCTGCCTGCTTCCAAAAGCCCACAGAGTTTGTCCAAGGAGAATGGAAACGCTGAGATTCATGAGGTTCAGTCCTGGAGGTGTTCGCAGCTCACTGAACAATGAGTAAGTCACAAGAACAAAGATGAGAGATGTAATTGATATCAGCATACAAATGAAAGTCAATAAGACCAAGACTTCATTGCGTTTCTCTGACAATTCACTAAATAGGTCTTTAGGGATGTTCTCGCAGATGAACAAGCTGCCATTTAACCAGGTGTACTGTGAGATATCGTACAATCTTCTTGAAACGTTTACGAATACAGTTCCATTTTCCAACACGACAAACTCTTCATCGTCCATCTGAACAAATGTCCCAGAACAGTTGGAAATTATTTCTTGGAAGTCACTTATACTAATTGTGAAGTCGTCGCTCCAAGAGGGCTTTGTGACCAGAACTTCTCTGCACTTCTTGGTTGAATTGTCATACACTTTGCCTGCTTTGCATGCTGATCTTGCATTGAGGGAAGTAGCAGGCCCAACTTGGAGGAATACTGTGTTGATACTAGCAACGAATTTTAGTGGTGTATAGCAGGTATTGTTATGCACTAAAAAAAATAAGAAAATTCTAAGATAAGTGAAAGATGCTTTGAGGTTAAACTAGTGTTGACTGTGTTATACGTTATACCATGATCACCTCGGATTCTTTTGTCTTCCGATGGGTTTACAAACCCAAATTTTCCTCATTCATACAACATAAGGGAAATTTAGAAGACAAAGAAATCCTTCGTCTTTTACTAAATTTCCCTCTATTTAATTAATGCAAGGGTCCTCTAAATTTCCCTCATGTTGTATGCATGAGGAAACTGTAGGAGACTATCCCTCGTATAGGAGTGATCTTACACGCAATGGTCCCTCATTATAACAATCACCAAGACCATTCCTGGATCGCTTCGACCCAGTTGGAAATTCTTAAAAGAAAAGACCCTGTACTACACACAAGTCTATACTCTAACACTTGTGGGAATGCCTATGCGCATGCATTGACTACATTGAAGTATAGTATGTCATGCGTGTTTATGCATGCAAACAAACTATAATGAATGCATGGTGGTATAATTCGGCATTGTCTCCTTTAACAAATGCAACTATTTCTTAAAGTATGCCGAAAATCAACAGCTTTGTAAAAGTTTATAATTTCAGCTTCTATGAAAACTAACATATATTTCCTTTACAGTACTGCGATGTTTAGCTATTTTTATAGAAATCGTACAATAACTTTAAAACGCGACAAGATATAAAAAAAGACAAGGTTTTAGAGATCAAACTGTGCTCTAAACGATGGCGTTAACAGTTTGTAAGTACAACAAAATCCGGTGTTCCTGCATGGAACTTCTTAAAAATAAGCGTTAAAAAATAAAAAAATACCAACTAAAAAAACGAGCCGTATTTCTTCAAAACAAATCAAATAGTTCATTTATTCATTTTTAAGAGAATGTATACAGCTTTTATAGGGATTACTTTAGCAATTAGCATATCATGCTATGAGGAGTTGATGAACATCGGTCGCGAAGGTCCCCTGATACCTTAAAGGTATAACAAACTACAAAGGCCACTTTTAAGCACATACCTTTAGCTTGAATTATGTATAATCCGGTCGCATTCAAAGTAGTTGTGTTCATGGTTGGTTCTGTCGTGTTCACTTGTGGTATCGTGCTTTGGATTGACGCATTGTTCACTTTCAACAAAGTTATGTTAGACTTTAACACCAGTACTGATTTTTTCAAGTTCAAAACCGTTTTTTCCACTTTGAATTTCGTCATATTTGCTTCCTTATCATCAGCTAACGATGTCTTGTTCACGTCCAATAAAGTTTTGTTGGCGTTAGACGCAATTCTTTGTTGTTCAAGGACATTACGTTCAGAACTGCAGTCAATAATCAAGCATATAAAAAGCCAACAACGAAAAAAACTAAAATGTCGTTGTAAAAACATAACGGAAATCATGCCGTGGCTTTTTAGAGTATGAGGCTCATAATCTATTTCATCTGTTTTTCAAATTCTATTTATGCTATTTAGATCATGAATATTTATCAAACAGCCGGGGGGGACGTCTTGACTCAGAAATAAAACTTTCGTGTTTGCTTGCCATATGTTTTAAAGGTGAAAATCAACAATACGTTTTTGGATGTATATGGTTTCAACGGCGTTTTAATTAAGCAAAAATGACCAAGCTGTGACCCTGAAGATGGCGGACAATTTGTCCGAAAGCTTGGTCGTTTTTGTTTAATTAAAACATAGTAGAAACCATATACATCCAAAATGTCGATACCTACGTACCAAGAAACGATTGATTTAGTTTTTAAAGTGTTTCAAAACACTAAAAAATTAAACTAACAAAAATGGAAATTTAGGATTTCTTTATTTCTTGGAATTTTTAAGGGGATCAAATAAAGTTTTGTGTACCTTATAATTGTCTATTACCCTTTTTAAGGAAAGATTTTGATGCATCATTTTGTATCTTACAACTCAAATGATAGTTTGTAACGTTTTATTTTTTGATGTGGAAGAAAAAAATAACACATAAAAGAATCTGTGGGATAAATTAAAAGCCTCAAGGCAAAAAAAAAATAACAATTAAAAGCAAGCATATCTATAACAAATCTCGTTCTTTTATTGTTTTTATTGTAACTCGGTGTAAGCTTAGCTAATGCAAATACACGCAGAACTAAACCGAATCGAAAAAAAACATACATTACATTAAGTAGCCCTTTCACTCCGACGAAGGTCTAAAGCTCAAAACGTTTGAAAGTTAAGTTAACATTTTCTTACGGTGTTACAAATTTCATTCTATTACCTATCGTTTATATCAAACACCAACGCAGCCTATACTAGTTTACTCGCTAGTTTCCATTTAAATTACACTAATATGACTCAGTTGACGTATATATCGTACACGATCATTTCAATGATGTCAATTGTCTATAGCCAGCTGAGTCAAATCCGGACTTTTTCTCGGTTAAAATACAATTATAAGAATTAAATTTAAGATAATAAAAAGCGAAGATGTATCCGGCAAACATCAGTACGAACCGGACACCTTCATTCACGGTATACGAGCTAAAAATATTAACCTGGAAAATTGTTATATTGAACAGCCGCTTATCTATTCATTTGGAAAAACTTGGCCAAGGTCAGCATCAATGGCATAAAAGTTCATTCGAGGCAACCAAATCTGACAGATCTGGTTCTTTTATGCGGGTTTATATTGTAACTTTTTAGCGGTTTCAACAAGCTTTCAACCGCGACATTTTTAATAAAAATGGAAACTAGCGAGTAAACTAGTATAGACTGCATCGGTGTTTGATATAAACGATAGGTAATAGAATGAAATTTGTAACACCGTAATACATGTAACTTAACATTACTGAGATTTCGACTCTAAGCCCTTGATCGGAGTCAGAAAGACTTCCAGTAACATTTAGCGGTATTTTTTTTTAAATTGCATAACTTCTGAAAATCACTTTTTATGCGGGTTTTTACTGTATTTTGTTGAGTTAAGAATCGACTGAGCAGGCCTTTTTAATTCATAACGGTTTTGCAGTATATTTAATTTAAGGAGTGTTTGTTTAAACTACGCGATGAGCTTTGAGACCCGAGCACTACCCCCTGTCGTGTGACTTCATTACTTGTATTGTGATTCGAAATAAAAGAATAAAAATGTTCTTGATCACGCACATTAATGCTTTTTAAGTTTTGCGCCTTTTCATATGAAATTCAAAGTCCACTTCGGCTACTTGAACATTAGTTGAAGTGGCATGTGTGTTGACAAAATTGAATTGTCCTTTTTTGTGAGAGAAACATTCAATTTGTTCATGTAAAAACTATGTTTATATCAAAAACAAAAAGGATTATTGTGTCATTCAAATTGAGGTTTTAGATTGAGGTTTCCAAAACACAACCACTACCGGAGTATTAACAAACCTCTCCCCAGTGTGGTTATTATGTGAGGTTGCTGCACACACTATATCATTTCACTGATCATTTGTGACCATCACTTGCTATCGGAACTGTTCTGCTCACTCCCTATCAATATATACGCTGTGTTTACAACCATCACTCTCCGATCAGTGCTCTTCTGTGAGGTTCACTTCACACACACTACACTATACACTCAGTGTTTACAACCATCACTCTCCAATCAGTGCTCTTCTGTGAGGTTCACTCCACACACTACCACTATACACTAGTACTCAGTATTTACGATCATCACTCTCCAATCAGTGCTCTTCTGTGAGGTTTACTTCACACACACTACCACTACACTCAGTATTTACAACCATCCCTCTACATCAGGGCTCTTATGCGTGGCTCACTTCACACACATATATTTCCACTACTTTCAGTCCTTTCAGTATTTACATTCATCACTGCCCATCAGGGCTCTTCTGTGACGGGTTCACTGCACACACACATTTCCACTACTTTCAGGCATTCAGTATTTACAATCATCACTGCCCATTGAGGCTCAACATTCAATACCTAAAAAAAAGAAAAAGATATAAACCAAAGACACAACTAAATAGAACTTCAATATCATATTTGAAAAACAATTTAAGCAGCTGAATGATGTAATAATTATGTAAAGAAAAGAGAAAAGAACAACTGTTGCTATTTTACTCCGACGAAGGGCTAAAGCAAGCGCAAGCACAAACATGTGAAAACGAGACGTGAATAAGCGCAAGCGCAAACAAACTATTCACTGGTGCCACGCGCAAGCACAAGCGCAAACGCAAGGAAAAAGGAAAATGTTTGATATCTTGCGCTTGCGCTTGCGCTTGCGCTTGCGCTTGCGCTTGCGCTTGCGTTATCACTGCGTCAAACGGTTTTCACGACGAAATAAGGTCTCTTGCGCTTGCGCTTGTGTTTGCGCTTGTGCTTGCGTCGCTAGTGAAAACTAGGCTTAAGACATTAACATTGTTTACGGTGTTATAAATTTCATTATATAACCTATATCATAAAGAACAACTTCGAATGAAGCTCTCAGTGACTCATAAACACCGTAGCGTGCACTAACAAACAAATAAGTGAGATCACCAAGCCGACAAAGGCTGAGCTTAGGTCATTGTAATTCTAATTGTAACGTTGTTTAGTTAATTAGTTGAACAGTAGAATAAGGTCATGTTTTGAGGTGCTTGAGAATCATCTTATGTTTGGTAAATTGAGTTTATTCTCTTGGTGTTGCTCTTTGTTTAGGTCGATGATCTGATGATTGATGATTGAACAGTACAGTAGAAAGAGGTCATGTTTTGAGGTGCTTGAAAATCATCTTATGTTTGGTAAATTGAATTTAATCTCTTCGTGTTGCTCTTTGTTTAGGTCGATCTGATGATTGAACAGAACAGTAGAAAGAAGTCATGTTTAGAGGTGCTTGAAAATCATCTTATGTTTGGTAAATTGAATTTATTCTCTTGGTGTTGCTCTTTGTTTAGGTCGATCTGATGATTGATGATTGAACAGTAGAATAAGGCCATGTTTAGAGGTGCTTGAAAATCATCTTATGTTTGGTAAATTGAATTTATGCTCTTCGTGTTGCTCTTCAGTTTGTTTATATAAGTCGATCTTATGATTTTACAATCAAAAACACCTTGCTCAACAAAACTTGCAAATCAGGCTTCCCGGCTATTTGGCCATACGTATACCTTGCTTTAATAAAAAAAATACGCTTATTTTAAGAAGGGTTGATGGAGTGAACAGTGAATCGGTCGAACGGCGATTGCACGACCGAAAGGCATTGTGGTTACCCATACAACATATCCTAGTGTTTTTTTTTCTGGATTGCTAATCACAGTTTCTTCAATGTTGAGCTTGTCTTTACTATATGGGGCTGGCGTTGTACAGTAAATTCGCTTTCTGTCATAAAAGATCCATAAATAATCAATATCCAAGACGCACAGTTCCCTTCGGTCGTGCGAATCACCATTCCCCGTTCACTTTTTGAAATAAGTGCACCTATTCCAATAAAGTTAGCCAACTAGAAGCTAGAAAGGTGAGATCGACAAGGATTATGGGTAGATACATTTTATACAATACAATACAATACAATACAATATACTTTATTTTACGAGGGAAAAAAAACACGTATTAACACTATAAAGGTTATCTAACATACGGCCCTCTAAATAAATAAATAATTAAGCTAAATGTAATAACAATATGTATGAATTATACATTACTAATATTTTATGATAGATAAGTTTGTGATAGTTTGAGTTCAGATAATTAAGTTAAGATATAATGATAGTTAATGACACTACTAGACTAAACAATAGGAACAAAAAACGTAAGACTACTATTAGACTAAAACAATAATTACTAAGAGATACAAGTTAAGGTAAAGATACGTACGGTGAAGCAAATAAAGATTAAGAAGAAATACAGTTACAACTCAAAAGAAACCTACAATTAAAGCAGAAACGTTCTTCCAGGTGGTCAATACAGTTAAGCTTAAGACGAAAGTATTTACGGATTCTAAGTTTAATTGCTGTTGTTCTAGAGGTTAAAGCATCGAGAGTAGATGCTTCTGACATAGCGAGTTGTTTGCAATCCGTTTCAAGTGCATTAAAAAGAGTAGAAGCACTGTAATGAAATGTTCGCTTGCCAAGGTCTGTGCGAGGGTAAGGCAATTTAAGATCGTGTAGACAAGCTCTAGTACGTGCATGCTGACGAGTGGCAGATAAGAATTTGAATTTAGTTTTGAAACAAGATGGAGCATTAGGGTTTAAAAGTATGTTAAAGAGAAGAAGAATCTTCCTTAGCTTAATGAGGTCAAAAACTGGAATCCATTTGAGTTTGGAGAAAAGAAAAACAGAAGGAGTAGAGAAGTCAGCGTTCAAGAGAATGCGAGCTGCTCGCTTTTGAAGATAGAGAATTCTTAACAAGAGGGTTTTGGAACAATTTCCCCAGGCAACAGAGCAATAAATAATAGTAGTATGAATGCAAGAATTATAAAAGAGAAGAGCACAGTCATGACTTAGGAAAGGCTTAATCCTACGCAGTAAGGCTAGCCTGCTAGAAATAATAGAACAAATATTGTCAATGTGGCAAGCCCAAGTGAGATGGCTGTCTAAAGTAACGCCGAGCATTTTGGCAAACTCAACCTGATCAATTTCTATATTGTTCAGGGTAACTGAAAGCGATTTGTCCTCAATGAACCTGGACTTTTGAGAAGATAAAATGAGCATAGATTTGGTCTTTGACGTGTTGACTGCCATTTTGTTTTGATCAGCCCATTCTGAAATATCATTAGCAACATGATTGAGTTGGAGTTGAATGTCGTTGATAGAAGAACCAGTTGTTAGTATAGTGGTGTCATCGGCGAACATTGTAGAATTAGAGTGAGAAATTTTAGAAGGGAGATCATTAATAAATAAAAGAAAAAAGAGAGGTCCAAGAATGCTTCCCTGAGGAACACCAACTGTGACAGGAAGCGAATCAGATAATATACTCTTGAAGGAGGTACGTTGGCAACGACTACTAAGATAGGAAGTGAACCAATCCAATGCTGATAAAGAAGAACCATAAATCTTAAGTTTAAGAAGTAAAGTGCAGTGATCAACAAGGTCAAAGGCCTTCTTAAGGTCAATAAGAAGAAGACCATTTAAAAGTTTGTTATCCATATTAGTGAGAAGTTTGTCAGTGAGATCCGTAACAGCTAGCTCACACGAGCGAAATTTCCTAAATCCGAATTGATTGTCAGTAAGAAGATTGTGTTCGGTTAGGAAATCATAGAAAGATATATGGACGTGACGTTCGAGCACTTTAGAAATAATTGCAAGAACAGAGATTGGACGGAAGTTAGAGCAATCGAAAAGTGAACCAGCTTTAAACAAAGGAGAAACTTTGGCAATTTTCCACAAATCAGGAAAAACACCAGAAGTGATACTGAGGTTATAGATCTTAGTGAGAATAGGAGAGATTGATGGCGCTGCTAATTTAAGAAAATGACCATTAAGTCCATCCAAACCAGCAGCCTTCCTAGAAGACAAGTGCTGAAGTGAATTAAGTACGAAAGATTCTGTAATAGCGGGAATAGTAAAAAAGGCATTAGGCGGGAGTTTAGAGTTAACGAAGTTAATAAGATAATCCCAGTTGGGATTTGAATTATCGTTAAGCTTAACAGAAGCCGTAATGTTCGCAAAATGAACATTAAATAGATTAGCAATATCATAAGAATTAGTAATCTTCTTATCATCAACAATCAAGTAATTTGGCAAGTTACAGCACTTGGAGGGAGCAACATTGCGAATAATTTTCCAAAGGTTTTTAGGATTATCGAGGTTAGCGTTGATGGAATTACGATAGAAATCACGCTTAGTGTCTCTAATCAAGTGAACCACTCGATTTCGAGCATTTCTGTATTCGCGCCAACAAACAGCAGTATTAAAAGAAATGGCACGCTTATGTAAATTATTCCGATCCTTAATTGCAGTACTAATCTCACCAGAAAACCATTCAGGCTGATGAGGCCTTTTTACACGCCTTTTCTTGAAAGGTGCGTGGCGATCTAGTATATCATTAAATAGTACATACCAATGCTCGAGAACTTCATTAAGATCTAATGAATCAATTGTATTCAAAGATAGATTATTCAAATCATTGAGAAAAAGATCAATAGAAAAATTCTTAAGCGAGCGATAAAAAATAGGTTTATGGCCGTAAGACTTAATAAAATAACCCCTAGTGAACCAAGTAACGAAAATAGGCAAATGATCGCTTAATGCAATCGGCAAAGTTCCAGATTTAAAAACATTGTCCTTATGAGAAACATAAATACAGGTCATTTACAGGTCTCGATGTACTTTAATAACAGTATTCAGTGATGATTCAAAATCCTTTACCTGTCACAGTTGCACCTTTTGTGAGCTTTCACAATTCTCAAGCATGTTAAGGCCTGGGATTTTCGGAAATCTTTAAAAAATAATTTCTCATTCACTCTTTAATGCACAAAGCTGAAATTTGGTTTTCTGTTCACAATTTGGTTCTTCAAAGATTTGGTGGTGATGTTGATGACGGAAAGTGGTCATGTGACCATTAAGGCTGAAAAATAGAAAATTAAAAATGGGCCGGTTAGAAACATTTTCTTTAAAAGTAAAAACTATGTTAAAACATTGTATTCTCTCTCTCTCTCAATGCGCTTCATTTGTATTTCATTCATTCTCTGATTTGGAGAAATCTTAATAATTGTTAATTTAAAGCTTAGCTTTGTGTCAAAAGGCTGAATTTGAGTGATATAAAGTATTTCCCATGACCCTCTGCTGTCTCAGATCAGCTTAATAGGGTTTGGGTGACTAACTTTACAAAAACAAGTTTATACACCTATTTCAAAAGCCGTTGTCGCAGCCAAAGCTACTGAAACCTGCAAAGAATGTCGGTAATAAGAAAATCATTTGGGATTTGCACGATGTTATTTTTCAAGAAATATTTCTTTTATCATCATCTACTACGAGATCAAGAGAGCAAGCGGAAAACACTACTGTACGGACATGAAGGAACATTACGTACTCTCTGAGAAATGGAATTGAACATCTCTCAAACCCAAGATCAAGCAGAAAACTTAAAACTTTCCTTTATATAAGGACGCCTTTTTATATTTATCAGTCTAGAGTAGTGGGCTATAGATGCTATATTATTAGTCGGGCGGTAGGCCATAGGCCTGGCCCGACTTTAGTTCTACCGTTTCGTCAATCTATGTATCTATGTATCTATGTATCTATGTATCTGTCACGTCGTGTATAGTCTCCCAAGATGCTTTGGGAACCTACCACAGGAAGCCCAAAGTCACATGGTCAATCATAACATCACATGCCCATGGTGCGATAGCTCACAACGAAGGAACATTTGCTAGGAGTGTTTGCAAATCTTTACAAATTATTTTTTGTTGAAGATATCGAAGGAATTACCTGCCAAGACGCTCAAACTACACAGTACACACAAATGCACACGCCGTCCGCGATAGACCCACACTAAAATATGGCGACGAGCGTATATTTCCAAACGGGTTGTTTTGCGGACTATCTAGCAATACCAGCAATTATAGCAAAATGTCTAACAAAGTCAAACCAGATCTCACTAGATTCTCACTAGATCATGTTGATCATAGCAAAATATTCACAAATAGCAAAACTGACACTGACAAAACGAACAATTCTACTGAAATGAAGTCCTCAGAAGATATGGAACAGAGCAGGGTACCATGCGAACACACAAAGGTCGAACTGACTGTGAAGACGTCCGCCATATTGCCAAAAAACAACCTACAATATTATGTAAGTCATGAAGACAGAAATATAGCAAACTTATTTCTGCTATTAACTTCTTTTTTACTCCTTATAAGCTTATTGAGTGGTAATATTCTCGCGATTTCATTCAGCATGTTTATAGTGATCGCTATCTTGTTCGTGTGTGTAAGATTACAGCAGTCAATCAATGTGTTAACATCGTTAGAAAATGATTGTAATTTGTTTGAAAAAGCTGTACCATTATCTGCTGATGTAATTATAATTAATAAAAATTATATGTCAAAACATGAATGTCTAAGGTCTCGATATGTCCAGTTTCTTGTTTCTGACAGTGTAATAAACAAACCTAAAGCTATTCAACGTGATAGAGAACCAAGCAGAATCCCAATCAAACAACTTACACGTGTAATGAATAAAAGCAGAAATGTAAGGAAGGTGATTCGTACGTATCAGACGTATATTGCAAAGAATGTACCCATGTCATCTAGAATACATTGCTATGTCAATAAATGTGATTTCAATCAATCCAGCTATTTCTACGCCCGACATCACCATCAGCATGATGGTCTAGTTTTATATGTTCTGCTATATATATTTTATTTAATTTTTAAGCTTTAATAGTTGTAAATAGCGCCCTTGGACTATTGGGAAATGAAGCTTTACAAATTTCTTATTATTATTATTATTATTATTATCAATTATAGACTCATGAACACTTTTGTAAACAGACTAATCTTTAAATACAATTTAGCTAATTTACTCCGATGAAGGGCTAAAGCTCGAAACGAAAGTAAAGTTAATTCAATATTTTTTACGGTGTTACAAATTTCATTATATTACTTACAATTTAGCTATGTGGTTCTTGTATGTTTTTTCGCTTTTGTATGTGTGCTAGCTGTTGCGCCTCCGAGTTATTTCTATTAAAGATTAAAGAATGAAAGAAAAAGAAAAAGAACGGTGTTTGGGAAAATTTCACCGAAGGCTAACTGAGTGAGCACGAAAGTCAAAGAAAAAAATTGAGGCAGAACTTCACAGAACTAACTAGAGAAAACTATGTCTATACAAAGACATGCAAGTTTCAAACTTAAAATATAAATTTGGAGCTCCGCGCGCAGTTAGGAGATACCTGATTTGTATATTATATTTTCTCCATTTGAAACTTCAAATAAAAACGGTCATAAAAATGTTACAAATGTCCCAGCTATTTTGATTTTAATATATTTTAATCTCTCCATTATTAACTTCTAACAAAAGCGGTCATAAAAATTCTACAATGTCACAAGCATTTTGAATGTATAAACTAAAAAAATATAAAGTATAAACCGGGATCCCTGTGTTACCACATGCTCTCAACCATAACAAACCCCACTGTGATTGGCTGTTCACGTGAAATATATTCGAAGCACGTGGAGTTAATGCTGTCAGATGGCCACGTGCTGTTGTAGTGTTCCAAATCAGCAGGTATTGCCGTGTAAATAAGCCTTCTATTATATTCATGCTGGCTAATACAAAAGCACGTTCAAACACAGTTGAAGATAGAAAACAAAGTCAAGTTATCGTGAATATAATTGGAAAGAAAAGACGTTAAAATTTTCGTACAAACAGCAGAGAAGACACGACAGCAAAACAAAGTGAAACTTCAGCGAAAACAATCGATCAGAGCGGAACTGAGAATAGAAAAGGCAAGGTAAACATCGTGAGATTTCAGCCAAGAACAAAAAGAATATAAAAGGACAGAAAATATCATTGAATTTCAGCCAAGAACGATCAAAAACAACAGAAAAACTTGCAAAGACCTGAGGTAAACATTGTGAAATCTCATCGTAACGATTAGAAAAATACCGAGAAAATATATTGACATTTCAGCGACTAGCGATCACATCTAGCAACAGAAAATAAAAATACACAAATTTAAATGATCGTGTAATCTCAATAAAGATATTAGAAAGACGCTAGAAATTCAAGGCAGAGAAGATCTGGAACCTACTATCTCAGCGAACTTCCCACGAAATTTGAAAAGAGAGACAAAAAATATCCTAAAATCTATAGAAGAACGTTCAAATAAAAAAGAGAACAGCGAAATAAGAATATTGTTTTAACTCCAGAGCGAAATACCGAAGCGAAGACAACAAACTACTGGTTTCATTGGTAAGTAATAACCTTGTATAATAATAAAATTGGAAATAGAAGTTGTGATACTTTATCATAGATCTATGGAATAAGAGTTTTCACTGATAACTTATGCATAAAACTTTTATCAGAACATGTATATTAATAATTTTGTACATGTTTTGTAGAGCGTTAAAATTATCAGACCATGAAATAGAATCAAATTGCTACTGTGGAATAAAGTGCAAACAATATATATCCATGAAATATAATCAAATTGCTACTGAGGAATAGAGTACAAACACTATATATCCATGAAATATAATCAAATTGCTACTGTGGAATAGAGCGCAAATACCATATCCATGAAATAGAATCAAATTGCCACTGTGGAATAGAGCGCAAATACCATATCCATGAAATAGAATCAAATTGCCACTGTGGAATAGAACGCAAACACTATATCCATGAAATAGAATCAAATTGCTACTGTGGAATAGTTCTTATTTTGTAACTATTAGTAAGACAGGTTAAGTTGTATTGAGATATTGTTTCCTTCATATTTGATGCTGTTTACTGGTTGAGTAATATTGACTAAATATTTAGTAAATAAAAACTTCTAAACTAATGTAAATATTTAAAGAACCTAAATAGAAGATTGACATAAATTTCAATTTAAAATTAATTTATCAAACCGATTAACCCCCAAAACACACCTATCTAGCTTGCTCATTAAAATAACTATGTTTTATTGTACTTAATTTAATAACTTTATGATTGGTAAGCTCATTCCAACGCTTTTGATATTTTTAGTCAACATTTACGAAGATTTCTGTTTTCTGGGGGTTTTTTTTGGTTGCTTGGGCTTCCTGTGGTTTCTGCTTCAGCGCGCGCTTTTATGTAAACCGGAAGTATTTTCACTTTGCCACATGTAGACGGCGCGTTTCAGCATGAATTAAAACACAGACAACTTCAAGCTAGTAGTGTCAATTTTCGACCAAGAAAGCTTATCTTGAAGGTAATTTACGGTGATAGATGAAGATATACAACCACGTAAACTTGCATGAAAAGACACCGTCAACTGAACTTCAAGCTTGTAGTGTCAATGTTAAACCAAGCTAGCTCATATTGAAGGTAATTTAACGATTATAAAGCAACCAGTGAAACAAAATCAGTACTCTCATAATCAAAGTGTATTAGTCAAATAGGCACAAACGAAACAGTGAAATTAGAGACTACGAAAGTCTATTAGTCAGTAGTGCCTTCACACTACTAAGATGCATTATTCTAATATCTATTTCACTGGTTTAGTGCCTTCACTCTAAGTACTAAGGTGCATTAGGACCTATTAGTCTAATATGTATTTCACTGGTTTAGTACCTTCACTCTACTAAGGTGTATTAGTCTAATATCTATTTCACTGGTTTAGTGCCTTCACTCTACTAAGGTGTATTAGTCTAATATCTATTTCACTGGTTTAGTGCCTTCACTCTACTAAGGTGTATTAGTCTAATATCTATTTCACTGGTTTAGTGCCTCACTTTACTAATGTGTGTATTTATTTAGTATACATTCGGGTTTAACATATTAGACTATACTGACCTTAATTGATATTCTCTAGCTCCATTGTGTGAAAATCCGACAATGACATTTTACTTTGACTAATAAAATACAGTGTAATGGAAGGGAAAGGAAGACAGAATACTGAACAGTAGTGTAATTTCTGCAGAAAAATACAGTGAAATATAGTGTGTGAAAATGATTGGAAGACAGAATAGGGCACAGTAGTGTAATGTAGTGCAAAGTATGGCAGAGTACGGTAGAACACAGTGTAATAAAAGGGAAGTAAAATAGAATAGGGTACAGTACGTAGTGTGTTGTAGTGCAAAGTATGACAGAGTACGGTAGAACACGGTGCAATAAAAGGGAAGTAAAACAGAATAGGGTACAGTAGTGTAATGTAGTGCGAAGTATGACAGAGTACGGTAGAACACGGTGTAATAAAAGGGAAGTAAAATAGAATAGGGTACAGTACGTAGTGTGTTGTAGTGCAAAGTATGACAGAGTACGGTAGAACACGGTGCAATAAAAGGGAAGTAAAACAGAATAGGGTACAGTAGTGTAATGTAGTGCGAAGTATGACAGAGTACGGTAGAACACGGTGTAATAAAAGGGAAGTAAAATAGAATAGGGTACAGTACGTAGTGTGTTGTAGTGCAAAGTATGACAGAGTACGGTAGAACACGGTGTAATAAAAGGGAAGTAAAACAGAATAGGGTACAGTAGTGTATTGTAGTGCAAAGTATGACAGAGTACGGTAGAACACGGTGTAATAAAAGGGAAGTAAAACAGAATAGGGTACAGTAGTGTATTGTAGTGCGAAGTATGACAGAGTACGGTAGAACACGGTGTAATAAAAGGGAAGTAAAACAGAATAGGGTACAGTACGTAGTGTGTTGTAGTGCAAAGTATGGCAGAGTACGGTAGAACACGGTGTAATAAAAGGGAAGTAAAACAGAATAGGGTACAGTAGTGTATTGTAGTGCAAAGTATGACAGAGTACGGTAGAACACGGTGTAATAAAAGGGAAGTAAAACAGAATAGGGTACAGTAGTGTATTGTAGTGCAAAGTATGACAGAGTACGGTAGAACACGGTGTAATAAAAGGGAAGTAAAACAGAATAGGGTACAGTAGTGTATTGTAGTGCAAAGTATGGCAGAGTACGGTAGAACACGGTGTAATAAAAGGGAAGTAAAACAGAATAGGGTACAGTAGTGTATTGTAGTGCAAAGTATGACAGAGTACGATAGAACACGGTGTAATAAAAGGGAAGTAAAACAGAATAGGGTACAGTAGTGTATTGTAGTGCAAAGTATGACAGAGTACGGTAGAACACGGTGTAATAAAAGGGAAGTAAAACAGAATAGGGTACAGTAGTGTATTGTAGTGCAAAGTATGACAGAGTACGGTAGAACACGGTGTAATAAAAGGGAAGTAAAACAGAATAGGGTACAGTAGTGTATTGTAGTGCAAAGTATGGCAGAGTACGGTAGAACACGGTGTAATAAAAGGGAAGTAAAACAGAATAGGGTACAGTAGTGTAATGTAGTGCAAAGTATGACAGAGTACGGTAGAACACGGTGTAATAAAAGGGAAGTAAAACAGAATAGGGTACAGTAGTGTATTGTAGTGCAAAGTATGACAGAGTACGATAGAACACGGTGTAATAAAAGGGAAGTAAAACAGAATAGGGTACAGTAGTGTATTGTAGTGCAAAGTATGACAGAGTACGGTAGAAAACGGTGTAATAAAAGGGAAGTAAAACAGAATAGGGTACAGTAGTGTATTGTAGTGCAAAGTATGACAGAGTACGGTAGAACACGGTGTAATAAAAGGGAAGTAAAACAGAATAGGGTACAGTAGTGTAATTGTAGTGCAAAGTATGGCAGAGTACGGTAGAACACGGTGTAATAAAAGGGAAGTAAAACAGAATAGGGTACAATAGTGTATTGTAGTGCAAAGTATGACAGAGTACGGTAGAACACGGTGTAATAAAAGTGAAGGAAGACAAAATAGAGTACAGTAGTGTAATGCAGTGTAATGCAGTGCAAAGTAAGGCACGACACGTAAGAATATACTTAGTTTAATGATTAGGGAAAGGAAGGGAAGGAAAAGAAGGTGCATAAAGGCTCAGTGTAAGGAGCAGTAAAAGAAGCAGGAACAAAGTGTGCCATGTGGAATAATAATAACACACTTGTACAAATGAAAAGATCTATTCAACCATAACAACTAAATCACGGATCAGCTCACAACAGAATCAATCTACAATTCACTGTAGTCACGGTACGCTATTTATAGATACACAGGAATCACATAGCATAAGGAACAGTAAAGGAAGCTGGAATAAAGTAACCTGACACACTTGTACGAATGAAAGGATATACCCAACCATAACAACTAAATCACGGATCAGATCACAACAGACACACTCTACAATAGTCATCACGATATTTATAGATAGACAGGAACCACATAGCATTATATTTAGAAGTAACATTTAACACATTAATTTATTATATTATTTATTGTAACTAGCGAGTAAACTAGTAGCCTAGTATTCTTAAATTTAGTATTCTTATTATATATTGTATGAAATTGTAAATATTACGCAATTCAGTTATCAATTACTAGTGCAATGCAATTTTATTAATAAACAGTATCTATCTATCTATCTACCTATTTATCTACTCCGACGAAGGGCTAAAGCTCGAAACGTCAGTAAATTTAAGTCAACATTTTTTTAGGTGTTTTACAAATTTCATTATATTACCTATTTATTATATTATTTACACTCATTTGCAGATAAATACCTTGTCCTCAACATCATCAAGACATCACTGACTCATGCATATAACATAAAACATATAACAAGAGCCAGCCCCAATCAACAACAAGAGATTGCTGAAAAATGTAATACCTGATACAAAAACCTCCAATGAACACTATACATCGCAATAAAGAAATATGCAACTGCAATCTTGGCTGGTTATTGTCACGTGATAGATATCGTTAATCCTGATTGGCTAATCAATATTACGTGATGAGCCTGTTCACCTTTGAATGGCTGATAACAATCATCCCTGTATCAATAGTGATCATCATTGGTATCATCTGTTTGGTGTGTTTCTGTACAAGAGCATGTAGATGCAAGCAAACGAACACTCAAACTGCGCCAGAGAATACTGATGGTCCGATACATGACCCAGGGGTTTATAATGAATCGTTTACACCAAACCAAGCGGTGTTTACTATACCGGGGTCTGCGTTTATGCCGTATAGTACTGGTGAGTTTAGCTGCAACTTCTTCGATCCTTTAAACCTTCTAATTTATTTCTCGCAATATGCCGTTCTTGTCCTTCCTTCCTTCCTTCCTTCCTTCCTTCCTTCCTTCCTTCCTTCCTTCCTTCCTTCCTTCCTTCCTTCCTTCCTTCCTTCCTTCCTTCCTTCCCCTTTTCTTTCTTAATTACTTTAACGTAAAATGTTATATTTTCCCTGCAGGACTACCAATCAACTACGTCATATCAACCACACAAGTCGTCACCATTACTTCCGAAACAGACGACGAAGCAGAAGAAGCAGAAGACGTCAATGCAAGTACTATAGAACGAACACGGCGTTCTGAAGGACGTCGATACGATGACGGCGTTACGCTAGCGGTTAACACACTCCCGTCAGGACCACCACGATATGGGTCGTTATACTTTTGCCCTCCACCTGATTACGAGGAGGCACTCGAGATAGCTGATTTAGATGAAGAACAAGTAACTCACTATGTGTAACAACACGACACTCGCCTTCGACTCGGTATAGCTCATAGTTTGTCTTCCGTCCAATCGCTAGTAACTGCATGAGATAGCTGATTTAGACGAAGAACAAGTAACTCACTATGTATAAAAACCCAACACTCGCCTTTGACTCGGTATAGCTCATATTTTGTCTTCAGTCCAATCGCGTGGAAGTGTACAAGATAGCTGATAGATGACGAGCAAGACACTCATTGTGTATAGCAATAATAACATGTTTTGATATTTTACCATGTAGTTTTACAACACTCGCCTTTGACTCGGTATGGCTCATATTTGTCTTCCGTCCAATCGCGAGGAAGTGTACAAGATAGCTGCTAGATGACGAGCAAGACACTCATTATGTATAGCTAGCAATCGACATGTTTTGATATTTTAGCATGTAGTTTACGACACTCGTCTTCGACTCGGTAAAGCTCATATTTTGTCTTCTATTAAATCCACTCGGTATGGCTCATAGTTTGTCTTCCGTCAAATTGCGAGGAACTTGAGATAGCCGATATAAGTCATGAACAAGTACTGCTTACTATAAAGCAAGATCATATATTGCTACTTAGCATGTAGTTTAACTACACTCTCCTTCGACTCGGTATGGCTCATATTTTGTCTTCCGTTCCCTGAATTGCGAGGAACTGCTTGAGATAGCTGATATAGGTGAAGAACAAGTAACTTACTATAAATTGAGATACTATATTGCTACTTAAGCATGTAGTTTAACTACACTCTCTTTGGATTCGATATGGCTCAATGCGCTTTTGTCTAAAGAACGATCGAGATTGCTGATCAAAATACACAATGTGTAGAACAAACTCACTATAATATTACTCTAAATACACTCGACTTAGCCTGAAGAACTGATGAAGAACTCGGAACTGGAGAATTACAAACATTGAACTTGAAGTCTATATGTGGCGGAGGCAGAATTCGCTGCAAAATGTATATAGTTTTTAAAGAAGATAAAGAAAAAAACTAGAGAATCAAATATAGAAAGGTTTTATACTTAACAAAGTTGGTTTTATTAAATAAAATAACATTGTAATATCAATTATTTGTTCTTGTTCATTTAACAAACAAACAAACAAACAAACATGCAAACAAACATGCAAATAAATATGCAAACAAACAAATAAACAAACAAGCAAACAAACAAATAAACAAACAAACAAACAAACAAACTACAAACAAACAAACAAACAAACAAACAAACAAACAGACAGACAGACAGACAGACAGACAGACAGACAGACAGACAGACAGACAGACAGACAGACAGACAGACAGACAGACAGACAGACAGACAGACAGACAGACAGACAGACAGACAGACAGACAGACAGAAACAAACAATCAAGCCTGACACAAATAAACAAACAAACAAACAAGCAGGCAAACAAACAAACAAACAAACAATCAAGCACACAAATAAACAGACAAATAAATAAATAAACAAACAAGCAAGCAAACAAATAAACATGCAAAGCAGCCAAAAAAAAACGAACACAGAGGAAAATAATTCAAACGGCAAACAAACGACGTAAGAACGAAATAACAAATATAGAAGAAAAAAGCAACAAAAAACAGATTTAGACAAACAAACAAAGAAATAAACAAACAAACACACACACAAAAATAATATTACAAACAATAATACATGCATAGAAACATACAACATTAAAATAGAGAAAATTCAGAGGAAACAAATACTATAAATGTTTAGACTTTGGTCATGTTGGTAGGGGGTAGTCTATTCGGCAAAGTTGTATTGGAAAATAATAGTATTGTTTTTATTCCCGTGGAGTTAGTTATTCAGTTGATTAACCTATCAGATGAATGTTGAATCCAGTGTCTTTCCTGCTTGGGTTGCCTGTGTATTCATAACGAACCCGCGCATCAGGGGTTTCGGTAGCCTGCGTGCAGCCGGTTTAATTATTACGGGTAATTAAACCGGCTGCACGCAGGCTAGGGTTTCGGTTGACTGCGCAAAATAGCATTGCTTGGCGGGCTCCCTGTGGTGAGGTCTCAAAGGGGTCAGTCAAGCGGATCAAATTATTCTCGGCGGTTATTCGAGCGGGTTACAAAAAAACAACGGTTTTGCACAGAGAAAAGTCACTCCAAATCAACATGCATCTCTCTGCTTTGATTGTGAGCGCTATTGTTGTCGTTTTAGAAGGGAAATCTCTACTTGGAGGTAAGTGTAAGATACTTAGCTTTCAATTGTTCGCTTGTTTTGCAGCCGTAGTTGATCAGTTGATCAGTTGTATGAATTTGCTTGAGGCATTTTAGCAGCATTTAGTAAAGTATCTTGTTGTCACATTGTAAGTTGAAATAAAGCATACAATAAGTAAACAGAAGTTCTATTAATTATCAGTTGCTTGCTCTTTGCAAAGTTATATAATGTATAATGTGTGATTTTGTTCCTGTTGTTTGATTAACTATATATGTATGGCGCACACTGCATACACACAGCTTACAACTAATAATGATGGGTTGGTATGTAATGTAAGGTAATGTGATGTGATGCATTGTAATGTAATGTAATGTAATGTAACGTAATGTAATTTAATGTAATGTAATGTAATTTAATTTAATGTAATGTAATGTAATGTAATGTAATGTAATGTAATGTAATGTAATGTAATGTAATGTAATGTAATGTAATGTAATGTAATGTGTGCTCATAACATCTAAATATTTCTTTTTTAATTTAATTCTCTATAATATAACAAAGCTAAAACTATTAAAACCTTCCCAACTATACATTTAACATATATTTAACTATTATATTATAACAAATATACACCTAATTGCAAGAACGTTGTCCTGACTTTTGTAATGTAGTGAGAAAGGAATTAATTAAAAGACAAAAGAAGATCAATCAAGCTAAACTCTTTCTTTTGTTATTTCTTTCTTATTAAATTACTAATGTTCTTTTTTTCATGTGACAACATTCTTGCAATTAGGTGTATATATACATACATGGAAATATGTTCACTTTATCCAACAATGTGTTGTCGGTTTGTGACATTTCGTGAACCCGCATTACTTACATATTGACCACCAACCGTCACTATTGTCTTTTGGTTTACAAAAAGTAGAATTTCGTTCCGGTTCACTCTCGCAAACTCATGTTATCATCCATTCATTTATTAAATAAATAAAGATTAAATAATTCAATAATTTATTGCCTCAGTAATAAATTAGAGTGCATTAAATCAAACCGTTGAATAATATTAAAGGCTGATAAACTTAGTACACAGATTTAGTCACGCGTCACCAAAATTGTTAAAAGCCCGCCAAACTAACTGTCAAGCACCCTGCGAGCTCAGGTTGTTTTCTCTTACCTAGAACAACGACGTTCTAGGTAAGAGAAAGGAACCTTTGCTCGCAGGGTAACTGTCAATCAAATCAGCGGGGTTCCTCTAATCACGATCAACAAACATTTACAAGAAAATAAGGCATCTTGTTGTTTCCCCCCGGAAATAACGAACAGTTTTCACGTGATTTCAAGTTTATGTGACGTCAACTAAAATAGTTATTAAAATAGTTTGACTAAATGCACTCTAACTCATACATAAATTCATTTATTCATTCATTATCAATTGATCAATTTATTTATTCATATATTTATCAATTTATTTATTTATTTATTCATTTATTTATTTATTTGTTTATTTATTTATTTATTCATTCATTCATTCATGCATTTATTTATTTATTTATTTATTTATTTATTTATTTATTTATTTATTTATTTATTTATTTATTTATTTATCTATTTTTTTATTTGTTTATTTATTTATTTATTTGTTTATTTATTCATTTATTTATTTATTTATTTATTTATTTATTTATTTATTTATTTATTTATTTGTTTATTTATTTATTTATTTGTTTATTTATTTATTTATTTATTTATTTGTTTATTTGTTTATTTATTTATTTATTTATTTTATTCTTACGTTCTGTATGACCTTATCAATCAATTTATCTATTAAAATGTGATGCACCTCCCTTCTGTAGACAGATTCCATTTCAATCACGTGATCTCCAAAAGAGGTGCAGTAAGGCGCATACGATTATTATGGCCAGAGGTAATTGGATACGACTACAAAGTTGTCAGTGTCAATATTCCATATACGGTAAAGAAAGGCTTTCTATGGTGGGGTGGCCTAGGTAAGTACATATACACCTATTCCAAAAATACTTGTGGTCACATATCATCCACTTCTAGTTGACCAAACCAATAAAACGACTACATGGACATTCAGCAATGAAGTATATACCGATTTCTTACAGCCTTACAGCATTACAGCCTTACACGACACCATGACATAGTGGCTACGCATTCCCAGAATGCAGTAGCCACAAAAATGGTTGACGGAGTGAACGGTGATTGTACGACCGAAAGGAACTGTGGGTCTTAGATATTGATCATTTACGTATCTTTGGTGACAGAAAACGAATTTACGACACAACGCCAGCCCCATATAGTAAAGAAGAGCTTAAAATTAATGAAATTGTGCTTAGCAATCCAGAAAACACTATATAATGCGTTGTGTGCGCAACTACAATTCCTTTCGGTCGTGCAATCGCCGTTCATCGCATACTCTGTCAACCTTTTGTGAAATAAGAGTGAAATGATTTGTGGTTTTATTATTATTATTATTATTATTATTATTATTATTATTATTATTATTATTATTATTATTAATTTTTTTTTTATTATTTTTTTTTTTATTATTATTTTTTTTTTTGACATTCTGTTTTTTTAAAAGGTATTTTGCTTGTGAAGCGATTTTTTTTTCTTCTTTGCGTGTATTTCTTTCTTTCCTTTTACCTTCAACGAATTTGTTTTACCCTCCCCACCCCATCACTTTTCTAATGGTCCGTCCCTTATTCATACAATAAGTGCAAATTAAAAAATGGCGGGGAGAACAGTGAAAGGGACAAATGCTATAGGTTGTGTTATAGCCGTTCGCTGGGGGTTACTTCGACAAACACTTTTTTTTAATTCAATCGAATGTGATAGAGCGCAAACACTTAATCCGTGAAATAAAATATATTTTTTACTGTCTTATAGTTATTATTTAATGACTATTAGTGACTATTTTAGACAAGTAAAGCTGTAATGAAGTATTGTCTCCTTTGTATTTGCCTTTTTTTAGACTGTTCTAGTTTTTTATACGCCAGCAAGAAATTTTCTTTCGCTTATAACTTTACTAGCTTTTATTAGCAAAACTTAACAGATAATCAGATATACAGGGTACTAAGTACTGTAAATTCAAGTTTAAAAACAGATTTTGGGGTTGGATTTCACTCTTACTAGTGTCAATTCTCAAGTGCAATTGCTAATTAGTCAATTTCGTAATATATTCAACTGATGCATGGCGAGAATTATTACGCAAGATTACTGACTTTTTTTATTATTTGACACAGATTTCCCATTGAACTTTCAGTATATAGCTTTAAAATATAATTCACAAAGGGATAACATAGTTTCTTTAATAATATTAAAAACTTCTAAAATAACACTTTAAAAAAAGCGTTATTTAACACAAGGTTTTATTATCTTACATCGGACATTTACATATGACGTACAATAAACCTTAACTTACACAAACTGTTAATCTTTATTAAACATTAAACATTGTTCTAAGAGATTTGAGATTTGCTATTGAAAGACTCGAGACTTGTGCTATTAAGAGAGACTTGTGCTAGACTCGAGTCTTGTGCGAAAAGATTCGAGTCTTGTGCAAAAAGATTCGAGACTTGTGCGGAAAGACTTGATATTTGTGCGAAAAGACTTGTGCCAAAAGACTTTTGTGCGAAAAGAGCGGATACCGAAGAAGTCGAAGACTAATGGCGGGTTTTCTGCTTTATCGTACGATCGATCCTCCTTAGGTAAACAATCAACTTCTTTCGGGAAGAGAACCATGAACAACGCTGTCATCATCCTACACTGAGCCATACATCTCTGTACGAAACCATTTTTCATGAAATTACAGTCAAAATGCGAAAGTGACATGCCGAAATCTCCGTGTATACTAAAAGTAAACACACCAAAATCTTCAGAATTTCATCGTCTAATCAAATCCGCGCGGGCTTTTCACTGTTAGCGCATGTGTTAATCGATTCACCGCATTAAAGGAAGTACATAGTGGGCTCACAGCTGGTAAAAAGCAGTACTGATACTAGATGACAGTGAGTCGAACAAAACTTAAAAGTGACATGGGTTTTTTATTGATCTAGTTCATAATAAACACACCAAATTAAAGCTAAAACATTGAAGATTAATAAACCGTGCGGGCATTTTAACTTTTTCAGTTTTAAATATAAGAAATCCAGGTTTAAAAACTACTTCACAGTCATTTTCTTGTAATTTGGGCGAGACCGGAAATGACTCGGAGATCATAGTCGGTAATTGGATACTGACTATTTCTTAACACATATTTTGCCATATGAGAGTGAAGTCATTTAACCCGTGAAATAGATATTAGACTAATACACCTTAGCAGTCTCTAATTCCATTGTTTTCTTTTGTGTCTATTTGACTAGTACACCTTGACTATTTAATTTTGTTTCACGGGTTAAATGTCTTCGCTCTAGTAACAATTTTTATTTTATTTCGCGGATTTAAAAGTGTTTGCGCTCTAGGTCATTTCAAGACAGAGAGTAATTATAGGTTTACTCTTATTTTTTAAAAGGCAGCAGCGATGAAAGGAAGATTCGAGAAGCAATGTCAGTCATCGAGAAACACACGTGTATACGGTTTATACCAAGGAAGAAACAACGTGACTATATCGAATTCTACAAAGATAAACGGTAATACTGTGGAACCTCGCCTTACGGCCACCCGCTTAATACGGCCACCCCGTTATTGCGGCCAGTTTTTCAAGTCCCTACGAAATGCATGCCCATACATTTTCTATGAAATTTACCCGCTTAATATGGCCACCCCGTTAATACGGCCACTTTGGGCTGTCCCCACTTTGTGGCCGGATTAACGGGGTTCAACTGTACTAGACATTACCAGAAATCGAAGACATGTGACGTCACCGCATGCTAAAGTTAGATTTGTGGCATTTAAAAATGGCCGCTCAGAATTACTGATAAATGTATGGGCTCAGAAAGAAAATGTCTAATATATTTGCTAAATATCATTGTACTATCGGTCCCGCCCCCTAACTTTTAACTCGAGTATAAGTTCTATTCATTTATGCAAGTTACGTTTGATTTAGTTTTCTCAATATGCGGCACGAAGGAATAACATTATCGAGAAATAATTGCTTTACTTTAGTCTGTATTTCAGCGAAAAATGTGTAATTTACCTTGTGTTCAGCATCGCCTGCCATCGATAGTTTACATGGATCCATCCTTCCCGCCCTCTTAAAATGCTCCTGAGATTACGGGCTTTTCAATGCTGTTTTAGAAGTCTTTCTAAGTAATACACCAATGACGCAGATTAACAGTAAAAAGTGATGATTTTTTAGTTTTAAAATTTTCCATTTTACACCAAAATATCATAAAAAATGACCGATAAATCCTGCAAAGAAGCTTGTTTCGATCGTCGAGTCGATTGCAATGTTTACAGCTTCGTAGCCTGGTGATTTTACGTGTTATACCGCTGTTTAAAGAACCCGAAGGCTTCTTAAGCGGGAAATTCAAAATTCAAAGTTCATAGAATGGGCTTCCTGTGTCCTTTTGAAACTTTCTAAGTGACCTAATTCGTTCGAATTATTCTATGCCGAGCATAAGCGGGCGCTTCAATTTTAAATATATCAACTGCACCAGAAGCGCTTGGTACTTCTAAACAAACTTATAGTAGTTTGGTTTTGATAAATTGATTTATTTCGATAGAAATTCGAGGATAATTCTGGACTGCCAGTAGACCGCTGGTCATAATATCGCGGACGTAAAATGTCTTAGATTTCTGGTAATGAAAACAGGATTTGATTCTCTCCATCTGTCAGTATCAGTATCAGTTTTATTCTATTATTAAACGATTATTTACTCAGTGGGGACATATTACTACAGAGAAACAAAACTACAAATAGTAATTGTTTCGTCAAGTGCGAGTTCGTTCTTCTGCACACGTGTGCGATATTAAGAGGTTATTAACCGAGCGCGAGGTCTGTATGGAAAATATCAGACCGAGGTCTTGACAGTACGGAACGAGCGCAGCGAGGTCCGTACAAAAAAGACCGAGGTCTGATATTTTCCATACAGACCGAGCAAGCGAGGTTAATAATTCGTTTATTATATGACTATTTTAAAGAGAGAAAGTAATATTTTTTTTGATATTTTACGACGCGCGTTGCTTTCGAATGGCTTCCCAGTAGTTTTACTGAAAAAGAGCGGGTTGAAACCTGTTGAAACCGGTTTTCATTCAGCATGTGTCGACGGCTGCCTCAACAAACTTACAGAAATTTTAATGCCAAAAATTAAAATTACTGCAGCTTTCTTGATCATTTCAAATCAAAGATCATTTAAAGACAAAGTGTTTTGTTTATATCTCAACATCAAAGAAAGTCAAGAAACAAAAAACAAGTTTTACAAAGGATTTTAACTGACATAAACAACATATGAACCACGATGGTTGTTGAAACGAGTTGAAATTCGTCGGTCTCGTGTGGACGTTTGCATCAAGAAAAAGAGCCTACGGAAGCTTATTTTTCGATAAACAATAATAAGAACTTTAATCGAAATCACTGTCAACTGTTGAAGGAATTTATTTGTCATTGTCATACTTTATGAAGAAGATGAAAGGATGAGTAACGCTGACAGGACTTAATAGAATCAAGTAAACCGACCTTTTTTAAGATGTTTGAACCTTTTGTATGCAGAAAAAGAAAGACAATAACACTTCCTGACTTCAAAAAACGTTGTTAACTTTACTAGACAAACTTATTGTGAATTTTAAAGCTTTTTAAAAGTGAACGAAAAGCAACGACATATCGGTAACAAAAGATAGCTCAACTCACTCAACTCACCGCCGTCGGGTGTTGTTTACAAGGATAGATAAAAACTAAAAGTATACTTTTCAACTATTATTGAGGTATGTGAACGAGCTTTATGTTCTTTCTTTCTTTTTAGAGAATTAAAAACAACTTTTGTGAATTCTCACAACCTTTTGCAATTGTGTATTCTCTCTTGAATTGCAATATTGATTTGATTTTCTCAACTTTTGCTTGTCAAAATGTTTGCAAAAATTAGAAATGCTCGCCACTTAGCCTTTAATTTTCTCTCAGTCGGTTTTTGTTTATTTTATCGCATTCTGTAAAGACAGAAAGACAATAAAGAACGCGAAGCTTACTACATCCGGGACACCGGTCCTGCAGATAAAAAATATAGCCCGTGGTCCGTGATACGCAAAATACAGCCCGCGCGCGAGCCAATCAGATTGCACGAAATTAACCAGTCATATAATAAACTTCAAATATCTTATGTATATAAAATCTCGTATTGATGAGGTTTCAACAATTCTCTCCAGATCTATGTTTCTGTATTTAAGTGCATACGTTTCTTCTCCTTCACTGTTCGTTTTTCGTTCCCATCCATTCCTTACCATTCTTCTCAGGAAACCATACCAACACGATTCTAACTTTTTCATTTCATTTTCTTAGCTGAGCTTCAGTACAGTAAGTAAGTCTTGATCTAATACAGGATTCAAGCAATTTTTTACGGGTTTTCATTGACACTTTGTGATCAGTCAATACGTTCTTCAGTTCATGAAATTTCCCATTTGCACTAAGCATTATCTACAAACGATTCCTTCATGTCACTATAAAACATATGACCAAGGTACTTAAATTCTTTCACATTTACAATTTCGTACGTTCCCAGCAATTTTCAGAATACTCCTTTCATTCATAAGTTCTGTATCGTTAAATACTTGTGTCTTTGTTTTCTTAAAACTTATTTCCAGAACATACCTTAAATGATTTCTAGGATTTCCTGTAGTACATTGAGATCTTTAGATAGAACTCCAGCATCATCAGTCTGTTATTCCCTCCTTTCTTCTTTCATCCCTTCCTTTATTCTGTCCTTACTTCCTCCCTACTTCCCGTCCTTCCTTTCCTTTATCTTTTTTTATCCTTCTATTACTTCCGTTAGTTCCTTCCGTTCCTTCCTCCATTCATTCATTCCTTCCTTCCCTCCTTTCCCCTCTTTTCTACCTGTTTTTGTTCCCTTTGCATCCCTGTTCTCATCAAATGTCTAATGGAAATTGTCATAATCCTTCCTTCCTGTCTACCTTCCTTCCTTCCGTGCTTCCTTCCTTCCTATTTACCTTCTATCTTTCCTTCCTTCCTATTTACCTTCTAGCTTTCCTTCCTTCCTTCCATCTTTCCTTCCATCCTTATTTCTTCCTCCCTTCCTATATACCTTCCTTCCTTCCATTCTTTCTTCCTTCCTTGCTATTTACCTTCCTTCCTTCCTTATTTCTTTCCTTCCATCCTTCCTTCCTTCCTTCCATCCATCCTTCCTTCTTTCATTCCTATCACTCATTCTTCCAGAACTTTCTGCGAATCAGAAATCGGTCGTCGGGGAGGCAAGCAGACGATATCACTGGCCAACGGTTGCAGAAACCCTGGTCATATTACCCACGAGATAATGCACTCTTTAGGGTTTTACCATGAACATAGTCGACCCGATAGAGATAACTATGTTAAGATATTCTGGGATAATATCCTACCAGGTTAGTGAACCCCTCGGACAAAAAACCCTGTCTGTTGATGATCTTGTTGCGATATTATAATAGTACTGTTTCACTTTATCAAGCACCGCTGTACTTTGCGCATTAGTGTGAATGATGATGGCTCATTATTCCAGTTTCACCTTGTATTGTGCTGTTCAATTTGACACAAGGCGCATATGCACAAAACATATTTGTTGTGTCTTGTTCTTGTTGTTGTTCTTCTTCTTCTTCTTCTTTCTTGTTGTTGTTGTTGTTCTTCTTCTTCTTCTTTCTTCTTCTTCTTGTTGTTGTTGTTGTTCTTCTTCTTCTTCTTCTTCTTTCTTCTTCTTCTTGTTGTTGTTGTTGTTGTTGTTATTGTTCTTCTTCTTCTACTTTCTTGTTGTTGTTGTTGTTGTTCTTCTTCTTCTTCTTCTTCTTCTTTCTTCTTCTTCTTGTTGTTGTTGTTGTTCTTCTTCTTCTTCTGCTTCTTCTTCTTCTTCTTCTTAACGTACATGCATAACATACATGATTGTGTTACCAACAGGTAACGAGGGCCAGTTCAAGATCCGTACACAAGAAGAGCAAACGAGCCTTGGCCAGCCCTATGACTTTAGATCAATAATGCACTACCAACGTAAAGAGTTTAGTAAAAACGGTAAAGATACTATTGAAGCTATACAAGACCCTAACATGAAACTGGGTTCCTTGACCTCGCTGTCTGCAGTCGATATAATGCAAGTTAATCGGCTGTATAGATGTCCACAGGCCGCAAAGCAAGGTGGGTAATATTCTAAGGTCTTTGATTAGTACTCATTTATTTAAAGCGAGTTATCTAACTTATAGCACTGACAATAGTCTCCTTCATAGTTCTCTGGGCCATCTTGAAAGGTAGCGGCGTACCTTTGCATCGAAGCGAGACGAACGTTGCACTGCAAAAACGGCTGAGTAGATACAACTCAGCATATTGAGTTAATCATGCATTCAGGATGACACTTTATAATGAATAAACACAACTCATTATTAAGAGTAAATTATTAGTAGATGTACCATTGAGTACAATGTACTCAATATATTGAGTTTAACCTCACTTTTACTCATTATAGAGTTGGGTTTACTCACTATAAAGTGTCATCCTGAATGCATGATAAACTCAATATACTGAGTTGTATCTACTCAGCCGTTTTTGCAGTGTGAGTTTGCAATGATAGAGACCTTTTAACATTTTACGGGACAACTATTTGCTTGTCTCTAGCATTGCAAGCTCAACGTTCGTCTCGCTTCCATGAAAAAGCCCGGCTATACCTTTTAATTTCAAGATGGGGCAGGGAACTGTGAAGGTTCATTCATTCATTCATTCATTCATTCAGTAATTTCTTTATTCATCAACTTTTTAAATCATTTCATACATCTATTTGTTTATTCAGTTCGTTTTCATTCTTCATTCATTCATTCAATAATACATTCACAAGTTGCTCGGTAACTTTTAGGCACATTTTCCGATTTCGAGCAACTTTTCCAATTTCGAGCAACTTTTTCACTTTCGAGCAATTTTTGTACTTTTTTTTACTTTTTACATGAATTCAAACCAATTAACAAGGCGCCAGGGTTTTTTTAACTCCAAAGATTCAAATACTGTTTAACAATAGGCTTTATAGTACACTTTGTCTACCTGTGGTGATTTGGAAATACGATCCAGGTGGTCAGCGGTTGTAAAATGAAAACAAACTTTTCTGCAAATACCAATAAAATATTCTAATTTTATATTATTAAAGCTAACGGAAATCTATAATATGAAATCATCAAATTTATAAGAAGCGTCAAAATGTTTTTGAGCAACTTTTGAGCAACGTTTAGATTTTTGAGCAACTTTTGTGCAACGTTTTGTGAAATTATGAGCAGCTTTTTTTGACTTTTTGCAGCAACTTGTGGATAGCCCTAAATGGATTCATTTGTCTAGCCCTCCATTCACCAATCCATTCATTCATTTATATTTCAGTTGATAACTTCCACCTTACCGTGTCTACTGGTAGCAGTCCCTTTGCTGGCACTGATGCTAAGGTGTTTGTTGAACTATACGGTCACCATGGTGATAATAGCATTGGTTCAGGAGAGGTACAGCTACTCTCCAAAGAAAAAAACTTCGAGAGCGGAAGGTTAGTCAGACGGTAGAAAAACACAATAATCAAATTGCTACTGTGGAATAGAGTACAATCACTATATCCATGGAATAGAATCAAATTACTACTGTGGAATAGAGTACAAACACTATATCCATGGAATAGAATCAAATTACTACTGTGGAATAGAGCACAAACACTATATCCATAAAATAGAATCAAATTGCTACTGTGGAATAGAGCACAAACACTTTATCCATGGAATAGAATCAAATTACTACTGTGGAATAAAAAAAAAAACAATAGTACTATATCCATGAAATAGAATCAAATTGCTACTGTGGAATCGAGTACAAACATTATATCCATGAAATAGAATCACATTGCTGCAGTGGAATAGAGCTCAAACACTATATATCCATGAAATAGAATCAAATTGCTACTGTGGAATAGAGCGCAAACACTATATCCATGAAATAGAAGCAAATTGCATCATTAGCATCATTATTATAATAGTTTTGCGTGTATGTGTCAATGTTTTTTAATATTATCGATTTTATTATATAAGTCCTTAGAATTTTATTTTTTGCGTCTTTTTTTGGTTTTTAGCCAAGACATGTTCAACGTCATTTCGCCTGATCTTGGACCGCTGACCAAACTGACAGTCAGACATGATAACGAGGGTGTTGGTCCGGCGTGGTTTCTTGACAAGGTAAGGAAAACATAAAGAGCTCATTTTATTTATTGGTCAGCATTTTCATATTTTCATCCAACTATTCATCCATCCATTCTCCAATCTATTCGTCCATCCATCCTTTTATTCTTAGTCATTCTAGTCATTATTTCATTTTATCTTTTCATTCATCCATTTATCCATCTATTCATTCATTCATGCAATAATTATTTTATTTATTCATTCGTCCATCCATTTATTCATCCATCCATCTACCCATCATTCTATCCCTTTATCAATACATACATGCATTCATTTATTCATTCATTTATTTATTCATTCATTCATTCATTCATTCATTCATTCATTCATTCATTCATTCATTTATTCATTCATTCATCCATTCATTCATTCATTTATTCATTCATCCATTCATTCATTTATTCATTTATTCATTCATTCATTTATTCATTTATTCATTCATTCATTCATTCATTCATTCATTCATTCATTCATTCATTCATTCATTTATGCATCCATCAATGCATCCGTCCATCCATCCATTTATCAATTCAATTATTCCATCCATTCTTCCAATCATCCATTCTTCCATTATATTGATTAATTCATCCATCCATCCATCCTTGCATCCACTTATCAATCGACCCACCAACTCCCTCAATGTCCCTCACCGATCTCCCTCTTTCTGTCTGTGTCTATAGAATTATTGTACTTATGTTTAAATCCATTTACTTTTTCAGATAAAAGTCGTCGATGACAAAAGAAGGAAGACCTATCTCTTTCACTGTTCATGCTGGCTTACAGGACCAGAAAACACAAAGACACTAACGCCATCTGAAGTATAATGCATTTTGCATTTACTTATTTGAAAAAAATAGTTATCCAAGCAAGCTAGCTACAATCACGGACAATATTGATTTATCTTTTTTAGCCCTCCTCTCCCCCCTCTACTCAATGTTGGCCGTTCATGAGTTAAATGTTTCATTGGTAGACATTCCTTCGTCAAATCAACATTAGGATAGGGGGGAGGGGGAGGATATGACGAAAAATAAACAGTTATATGTAAAACAACACTAATAACCTGCGGTGTCCCAATATTTAGCACTGATGTGACTAGTTGCAGAACACCGGACCTTATGGATTTGATTGACGACAGCCAAAATAGTAGACTAGTACTTCACAACTAGCCGTTTGAATGTTTGAGGGACTGGTCATAAAGTATAGGGGGGGTGGGCCGGAAAAAATGGTGGGGTGGGCCATAATTTTTAAGCATGAAAAAGGGGGTGGGCTATGAAAAATTAGGCAATACACTGGGGGTATTTAGGGGTAATTGTGGTGCATTGTATAGGGGTGGGCTACGTGTAACTATGCTTGTAAAATTCATGAATAATGAATGAGGGTACAAGCCAATCCTTGCTCAGTATTCAGATCACATGCATACTATTGTAAATCCCAATAAAGATCGATGAATGAATTATACCATTGTTATACTAATGAACATACATTCACTAGTGGATGTATCATAAAAATACAACCACTAGTGGATGTATCATGAAATACAACCACTAGTGGATGTATCATAAAAATACAACCACTTAAACTAAATACAACCACAACATGTAACGTAAACAACGCAAGAAAATAGTTTATTTATCACCAAACATTATAGTATAGCTTACTTCTACTTCATCCAAAAGTTTACAGTGCAGCTATTGAACACTGGCATTACAATATTGCTACTATTATCTTACGAAACAGCAGAAACCTATGCAAATACCAACGGCACAAATATAAGTATATTCCGGCATTGAAAAAGTTAACCTTATAATGTTTAAATAATTTTACGAACCTTTGATCACCTCTTGCGAATGGGTCCACTTTTATCACTGAGATACCTAATAAATATAACGTTTTGGGAGGATATCTTTCGCCGCGACGATTAGAAACTTCTTCTATGAACCGACTCAACCACCAGTTCAATGTTTCGGCATTCATGTCTTCCAAAGGAGTGCTCAACGGTTGCACTTTCTCAAACTCTAAGCGTAAAGAGCTTGAATGCAGTTGTTTTGGTAATTTATCTTGACGCTTGAATTGCCACTCATGGAATAGCTTCACAGCCCACTTAGTGTTATTTTCAGTGTTTTTAGGAACTGTACTTTCTATTAGAATTATATTCGCTCCCCCTCGGCAGTTTTGGGCTCGCGAAATCGGGTTCTAGTTGTTTCCATGTCCGTTGCTCAAGTCAGAATGAATTTTAATTACCATAATAAATTCTCAGAGGAATAAACTCTCATTAATAAAAGATTCCCGATTGATTGTAATTATCTGAGTTGACTATTCCCTTGAGTTCATTAATTATTCATTAATTTAACAAGCCGTTTACAACATTCGCGTCCGTGTTGTATGGGCATTACAATGTCTCGCCTTCGGCTCGACATTGTAAAAGCCCATACAACACGGCCGCTCATGTTGTAAACATTACATAGACTAAAGGGTGGGCCAATAAAAGTCATTCCTTGGAAATTCTGAATTCCCCCCCCGCCCCTATACTTTATGACCAGTCCCTTACCTCGCAGGAAACTACAGTGATACGAGACAGTATATAATAGGCTGAATCGCTTTTGGTTAATTATGATAGTCTTAGTTTTAATATTTTTGATAAATTGTTGTATTATGTATATTTGGTACAATACACTTAATTTTCAATAACATTAAACACGATAATGATTTATGATATTTGAGTTTCTTTTATTTCATTTGTTCATTATTGTGAATATTACACGGGCTATAGTCCAACAAAATCGTAATTTTTATTCATTTTAGTGCCTTTTGCATGAACTATAGTCCATCAAATCTTGTCATTTTTGAGCATTTTGCATAGGCTATAGTCAATATCAAATCTTGTCATTTTTTGTCATTTTTGAGCATTTTGCATAAGCTATAGTCCATCAAATCTTGTCATTTTTTGTCATTTTTGAGCATTTTGCATAAGCTATAGTCCATCAAATCTTGTCATTTTTTGTCATTTTTGAGCATTTTGCATAACTATATTCAATCAAATCATGTCATTTTTTGTCATTTTTGCGCATTTTGCATAGGCTATAGTCCATCAAATCTTGTCATTTTCGAGCATTTTGCATAAGCTATAGTCAATTAAATCTTGTCATTTTTGAGCATTTTGTATAGGCTATAGTCCATCAAATCTTGTCATTTTTGAGCATTTTGCATAGGCTATAGTCAATATCAAATCTTGTCATTTTTTGTCATTTTTGAGCATTTTGCATAGGCTATAGTCCATCAAATCTTGTCATTTTTTGTCATTTTTGAGCATTTTGCATAACTATATTCAATCAAATCATGTCATTTTTTGTCATATTTGCGCATTTTGCATAGGCTATAGTCCATCAAATCTTGTCATTTTTTGTCATTTTTGAGCATTTTGCATAAGCTATTGTCAATCAAATCTTGTCATTTTTTGTCATATTTGCGCATTTTGCATAGGCTATAGTCCATCAAATCTTGTCATTTTTGAGCATTTTGCATAGGCTATAGTCCATCAAATCTTGTCATTTTTGAGTATTTTGCATAGGCTATAGTCCATCAAATCTTGTCATTTTTGAGCATTTTGCATAGGCTATAGTCCATCAAATCTTGTCATTTTTTGTCATTTTTGTGCATTTTGCATTGGCTATATAAAGTCCATCAAAAATTGTCATTTTTGCGCATTTTGCATGGGCTATAGTCCTTCAAAAATTGTCATTTTTGGTCTTTTTGCGCGTTTTGCATTGGCTATAGTCCATCAAAAATTGTTATTTTTGGTCATTTTTGCGCATTTGGTATGGGCTATAGTCCATCAAAAATTGTCATTTTGGTCATTTTTGCGCATTTTACATGGGCAATAGTCCATCAAAAATCGTTATTTTTGGTCATTTTTGAGCATTTTTCATGAGCTATAGTCAATCAAAACTCGTCATTTTTGGTCATATTTGCGCATTTTGCATGCATTGTATATAACCCATCAAAAATCGTCATTCTTGGTCATTTTGCATGAGTATAGTCCATCAAAAATTGTCATTTGTGGTCGTTTTTTGCAGGTTTTGCATGGGAACTAACTCGTCAAAAATCGTCATTTTTGCGCGTTTTACATTGGCTCTAACCCATCAAAAGTCGTCATTTTCAGTGATTTTTGAGTATTTTGCATAATTAGCTACATGCAGTTCATCAAAAATCATCATTGTAGCTCATTTTTGCGGGTTTTAGATTGGCTTTAACCCATCAAAAATCGTTAATTTTGGTCATTTTTGCATGCATGGGCTATGGTTCATCAAAAACTTATTCTTTCATATTAATTCATCCATTCATTCTGTCCCTTACTGTGAGTGCTTGGCAATTTAAATTATTAGACGTTAAATGAACATATATACATGCATGTAGATTGACTGATCAGACTATTGTGCTTGCTGATGTTAGATTTAATAACAGTCGATACGTGGGGTTAAGGTTCAATCTCTTTATTTGTTTAAGATAAAAGTTATCGACGACAAAAGAAGTAAGATCTATCTGTTTCACTGTTCATGCTGGCTTACAGAACCAGAAAGCAGAAAGACACTGACACCATCTGAATTATAATAAAGATATCTAATCACAATTACATCAATGAATCTATAATTTTACACAGTCTTTCCTTTTTGTTTATATTCTATGTTTTTATCTTTTAATTTATCTTTTAAGGATAGATCATTTGTTGGTGTTTTGCACGGCTCCTCAGTTTGCCCTGGTTTTCTCGTATTCTTTAACTGCGAGCTCCTTGACCAGTTGATCTGGAATATTCATTGTCTTCATGCGGTCAATATCATTGAGGTGTTTCTGTTGAAGAAATAAAAATTGTACAGTGGGAGAGGTGAAGCGAATAAAAATAACAATAATAGCGAAACAAACAGAAAGAAAGACAAACAAACAAAACAAATAAACAAGCAAACAAAAAACAGACAAACAAAAATAAACACAAAACAGACAAACAAAAATAAACACAAAACAGACAAACAAAAACAAACAAAAAACAGACAAACAAAAATAAACACAAAACAGACAAACAAAAATAAACACAAAACAGACAAACAAAAATAAACACAAAACAGACAAACAAAAACAAACAAAAAACAGACAAACAAAAATAAACACAAAACAGACAAACAAAAATAAACACAAAACAGACAAACAAAAATAAACACAAAACAGACAAACAAAAATAAACACAAAACAGACAAACAAAAATAAACACAAAACAGACAAACAAAAACAAACAAAAAACAGACAAACAAAAATAAACACAAAACAGACAAACAAAAATAAACACAAAACAGACAAACAAAAACAAACAAAAAACAGACAAACAAAAATAAACACAAAACAGACAAACAAAAATAAACACAAAACAGACAAACAAAAATAAACACAAAACAGACAAACAAAAATAAACACAAAACAGACAAACAAAAACAAACAAAAAACAGACAAACAAAAATAAACACAAAACAGACAAACAAAAATAAACACAAAACAGACAAACAAAAATAAACACAAAACAGACAAACAAAAATAAACACAAAACAGACAAACAAAAACAAACACAAAACAGACAAACAAAAATAAACACAAAACAGACAAACAAAAACAAACAAAAAACAGACAAACAAAAATAAACACAAAACAGACAAACAAAAATAAACACAAAACAGACAAACAAAAATAAACACAAAACAGACAAACAAAAACAAACAAAAAACAGACAAACAAAAATAAACACAAAACAGACAAACAAAAATAAACACAAAACAGACAAACAAAAATAAACACAAAACAGACAAACAAAAACAAACACAAAACAGACAAACAAAAATAAACACAAAACAGACAACCAAAAACAAACAAAAAACAGACAAACAAAAATAAACGCAAAACAGACAAACAAAAACAAACACAAAACAGACAACCAAAAATAAACACAAAACAGACAAACAAAAACAAACACAAAACAGACAAACAAAAATAAACACAAAACAGACAACCAAAAATAAACACAAAACAGACAAACAAAAATAAACAAAAAACAGACAAACAAAAATAAACACAAAACAGACAAACAAAAACAAACACAAAACAGACAAACAAAAATAAACACAAAACAGACAAACAAAAATAAACACAAAACAGACAACCAAAAACAAACAAAAAACAGACAAACAAAAACAAACACAAAACAGACAAACAAAA
This sequence comes from Metridium senile, assembly GCA_949775045.1. Taxonomy (NCBI): domain Eukaryota; kingdom Metazoa; phylum Cnidaria; class Anthozoa; order Actiniaria; family Metridiidae; genus Metridium; species Metridium senile. The sequence continues at coordinate 16,905,043 of OX459104.1, forward strand.
ATAAACACAAAACAGACAAACAAAAATAAACACAAAACAGACAAACAAAAATAAACACAAAACAGACAAACAAAAATAAACACAAAACAGACAAACAAAAACAAACAAAAAACAGACAAACAAAAATAAACACAAAACAGACAAACAAAAATAAACACAAAACAGACAAACAAAAATAAACACAAAACAGACAAACAAAAATAAACACAAAACAGACAAACAAAAATAAACACAAAACAGACAAACAAAAATAAACACAAAACAGACAAACAAAAACAAACAAAAAACAGACAAACAAAAATAAACACAAAACAGACAAACAAAAATAAACACAAAACAGACAAACAAAAACAAACACAAAACAGACAAACAAAAACAAACACAAAACAGACAACCAAAAATAAACACAAAACAGACAAACAAAAACAAACACAAAACAGACAAACAAAAATAAACACAAAACAGACAACCAAAAATAAACACAAAACAGACAAACAAAAATAAACAAAAAACAGACAAACAAAAATAAACACAAAACAGACAAACAAAAACAAACACAAAACAGACAAACAAAAATAAACACAAAACAGACAAACAAAAATAAACACAAAACAGACAACCAAAAACAAACAAAAAACAGACAAACAAAAACAAACACAAAACAGACAAACAAAAATAAACACAAAACAGACAACCAAAAACAAACAAAAAACAGACAAACAAAAATAAACACAAAACAGACAAACAAAAATAAACACAAAACAGACAAACTCAACTCACATATAGACTAGAACCTGCACCACAGAGAGGCCAGCGCTCTCATCGCTAGGGCACCAATGCCAATCCAAAGCTGAGGTGTGCAGTGAATTTTAAAGCTATGCTTAGTGTTCGTAGTGTTTGGTGAGAGATATTGTGATACTGTGTTGTCAAAATAGTTTCGCTTCTAGTGTTACTTGGACAATAAAAGTTCCCTGCTGCTCTATCAGGCATAAAAAAGAATAAAAACAAAACACAAATGCCTAAAAGTAACCGAAATTGTTTTTGTCTCGAAGCGCCATTTTGGAACTATTCATTTTGACAAACAATTCTTTACGCGCTTCGAAGCGAGATCACCTAGAAATGTTTTTATAAATACCTTGTAGTGTTCTTTCGAGGCTCTTTTACCATTTCCATTGGGAAAACTATTAAAGGCAGCCTGACTGGTGACGATCAATACAGCAAGAACAACAACAACAAACAAGTACTTCGCCATGATAATTCTATCTTCTTCAAAGACTGTGAAGTCCTAAGATTCTGCATCGAGCTATATACTATTCCTTTTACCACCCGTTAAGTTAATTAACTTGAAAACGGTAACTAATCCACGTTAACGTGGTGCAAAATAGCAGCGATCAACACTATATTAAATTAAACTGGTAACTTTATACGATGTCTGGAAATCATATTTCAATTACGGGTGTAAACTGCGTCGGTGTTTAATAGTTATTAATTGAAAAAAGTGTAACTTATACAACGTATACACCCTATGCAAAAAGGCAATTCCATACTAAATTAGTAGTAGAAGACACCATTGCTTGTATTACAAAGAGCACATCTTGACCATTTGTTAGCATCACAAATCGTCATTTTTGATCATTTTTGAGTATTTTGCTTGGGCTACTAGTCCATCAGAAATCGTCAATTTTGGCATTTTTTGCGTATTTTGCATGGGCTATAACCCATCAAAAATTGTCATTCTTGCGCATTTTGCATGGTCTATAGTCCATCAAAAATTGTCATTCTTGGTCATTTTTGCGCGTTTTGCATGGCCTATAACACATCAAAAATTTTCGTCCTTTTTGCGCATCTTGAATGGGCTTTAGTCCATCCAAAATCGTCATTTTTGGTATTTTTGAGCATTTTGCATGGGTTATAGTCGACCCATCAAAAAACGTCATTTTTGATCGTTTTTGAGCATTTTGCATGGGCTATAATCCATCAAAATTCGTCATTATTAAGCATTTTGCATGGGCAAACACATCAACAACCGTCATTTTTGCTCATCTTTGAGCATTTTACATGAAATATCGTGTATATAAATAAAATTTCCTTCCTTATTTCCTTCCATCAAAAATCGTTAATTTTGGCATTTTTGCGTAATTGGCATGGGCTATAACTCATCAAAAATTATTATTTTTGGTCATTTTTGCGCGTTTTGCATGGGATCGGAACTAATAACTCGTCAAAAACATCATTTTTGGTTCTTGCGCATTTTGCGTAGGTTATATATATAACTCATCAAAAATCTTTTTTTTTTTCATTTTTGCGCGTTTTACATGTGCTTTAACCAATAACAAATTGTCATTTTTGATCATTTTTGTGCGTTTTGCATGGTCTTTAACACATCAAAATTCGTCATTTTTATTCGATCATTTTTGCGCGTTTTGGATGCGCTATAACCGATCAAAAATCTTTATTTTTGCTTATTTTGTTTGCGCGCGTTCTGCATCGTTTTTAACAATCGCCATTTCTATGCATCTTTAGCATTTTGCATGGGCTAAAGTCCATCAAAAATCGTCATTTTTGATAGGTTTTTCGCGTTTTGCATGGGCTATAGTCCATCAAAAACTTATCCTTTCATTAATCCATTCATTGATTCTGTCCCTTTCTGTGAGAGCTAACGCTTGTCAATTTATGTTAGTAGACGTTCAATAGCCTGCAAAACAGGCGTTCTTTCGGGTTTTGCGAGAAAATCGGGTTTTGGGCTTCCTGTGTTGAACGGGCGAGCAAAAATGAAGCGAAGGGGTTGGCTAAGCTCCATATTTCGCGCGGTCAAAAAAGTAACACAGGAAGCCCAAGATCTGCAGGCTAGAAATGGACAATTAAGTAGACACATTTTTTGGTTTGCTGGTGTTAGATTTAATAACAGTCGATACGTGGGGTTAAGGTTCAATCTCTTTATTTGTTTCAGATAAAAGTTATCGACGACAAAAGAAGTAAGATCTATCTGTTTCACTGTTCATGCTGGCATACAGAACCAGAAAACACAAAGAAACTAACACCATCTGAATTATAATAAAGATATCTACTCACAATTACATCAATGAATCTATAATCTTTACACCATCTATCCTTTTTGTTTCTATTCTATTTTTTTATCTTTTAATGTATCTTTTAATGATAGATCATTTGTTGGTGTTTTGCACGGCCCCTTTTGCCCTGGTTTTCTCAGTCTTATTCTTTCCATATTCGCTCCTGGAGCAATTGATCTGGAATATTCATTGCCTGTGTCTTCTTCGTGCGGTCAATATCATTGAGGTGTTTCTGTTGAAGAAAGAGATTGTAAAGAGGGAGAGATTAAGAAAACAGAACGATAACGGCGAAACAAGCAGAAAGAAAGACAAACAAACAAGCGAATAATAGCAGACGCTATTAGTATTTTTGTTTTGAAAGTGTATCATTGTGACAAATAAATAAATAAATAAATAAATAATAATAATAATAATAATAATAATAATAATAATTTATTGAATTTGTATAGCGTTATATAATAATAATTCTATAACGCTTCACAGTATACATAATAATAATAATTGATAGAAATATTACAATATATAAAAAACGATATAAATATAGATAATGTATATGATATATAAAATTATAATATATTGTCTTGTCACAGTAAAAAATATAAAAAGACATTTTCATGAAAACAAAAAATGTTAAAAATAAATAAAAAATAGAAAACACGCCTGCGTGCTGTGTGCAGTTATAATGCACGCGGGGTTGTCAGAACACGAGAGAAGTGTTAATAGTTGCACAACGCGATGCGGAGTGCTTCTCAACACTTCTCAAGTGTTCTGACAATCCCGTGCTTCAAGTGCTTATTATAGCTGTATACAGCACAGAAAGCAAGTTTTCTATTTCTTTTATAACATACAAATGCAAACGCGCGTTCTGTGTGCTCTCATAAAGCACGCGCCTGTACCAATCAAAATACGTGATTTCAAATGGTTATTTCATAATACCTTGTAGTATTCTTTCGAGGCTCTTTTACCATTCCCATTGGGAAGACTATTAAAGGCAGCCTGACTGGTGACGATCAATACAGCAAGAACAACAAGAACAAACAAGTACTTCGCCATGATAATTCTATCTTCTTCAAAGACTGTGAAGTCCTAAGATTCTGCATCGAGCTATATACTATTCCTTTTACCACCCGTTAAGTTAATTAACTTAGAAATGGTAACTTATCCACGTTAACGTGGTGCAAAAGAGCAGCAGTCATTTCTATTAGAATTAAACTCGTAACTTTAGACGACGTATGGAAAACATATTTATAACTAGTGTTAAGCAAAGCTTATGTAAGTGCTGCCAATATTTCTAAATTTTGTTTGCAATATAGTACTACAATTGAACCATGAAATGGAAAATTGATAAGTATTAGTTGCAATGCTTCATAATGAAAATTGTTATATAAATGTTTGTATTTTATTCCTAGCTTTATTTAATTAAAGATAAATAAAATAGATGTCAAAGAAAACTAGAACTAGATTTTTTGATAAGATTTTAGTAATAATAAAGAATGTATTTAATAACAAGAACTTGATACAACTTTAGCTAAATTTATAGCTACGGTATCCTTATATGTGAATCTAACTGTAACAAACAATATACACCATATACACCTACTTGCAATAATATTGTCATACGAAAATAGAACATTGGCATAAAGAAAATAGAACATTTGTGGTTTATTGTGAAATAAATAAATTAAAAAACAAAAGAAGATCACTCAAGCTGAACTCTGTCTTGTTTTTTAATTAATTCCTTTCGCACTAAATCACAAAATTTCTATTTTCTTTATTACAAATGTTGTATTTTTGTATGACAACCTTATTGCAAGTAGGTGTAACTCTCAAATATTTATATCTTATTTGTGATTTTTCCCGTAATACGGGCGGATATTTTACGAGTTGTGAATGTATTTTTCCGAGTCCCTCCGGGGACGAGGAAAAATGCGAATAACGAGTAAAATGTCCGCCCGTATTACGGGGAAAATCACAAATAAGTTATTTATTATATACGACTCCATGATAAAAATGTTTTTTTCTGATTGAGTGCTAAGCAGTTCAACATTATTTTTGAGCGCGTGCGCGCACAATCAACGGTCGGGTTTTTCGTTGTTTTGACTTTTCGCGCGCGCTTAGTAGTCAGTTTTGAGAAAAGGTACACAAAAAACAGTTTTTATCATGTAAATGTCCTAAAGAACTTACTGAATGAAGTTGTTCTAAACAAATTTGAGCCATTTGTTTTAGGACACAAGTCACTTGATTGATTGAGCTCGAAAATTTCTCGAGAATATGTGATTTGATCAAATCAAAATAGACAGTTTTGCATTATGATAACTTTTTGTCTATGTTATAAAAGAAATGGTTCATAAGTAGTTTTGCATCCATCGTGTTATGGATGCACTTGGGAGGTTGCCTAAGACTCAAGAAGTTCAAAATCAAAATCAAAATTTATATCAAAATTTGGTAAGAAATTGTTTGGAAACATTTTGTGTGAAAACTGGCCTGCAGCCCGTATTTTGTCGAGTTCAAAACCGGTTTAACCGGGACAGAACTCGATAAATACGGCTTCATATTTTTCGAGTTCTCTTCTCCTTATAAGGTAAAATTACGTAATAGTCGTATAATAAAAATATATAATAATATAAATCTCAAATATAAATATATAAGAATACAAATCAATAGTAGCATTTTATGTATATAAATAGAATCAAACAAAGTACAAACAAATAGAATCAAAGAGTTGTTTGTAGGTTGGTTTTCGATTGATGATAACTGTAAGTTACTTCAACCTTTCAATTTTATTAGATTTTTGTCGAGCTTTCGTTTTTTGACAAAAATCGATCACTCAAAGAGCTACCAGGTTGTGTGCGAAAAATCCTTGCATTACAAGTACATGTGATGCTTAAACAGGTTAAAACAGGTTTGAACCAGTTTATCAGCCAATTCTACTGAGTGAAGAGCTAACAGAATGATCTGATTGCCTTTTAAAATAGTTTAATGAAGAGTTTAACCGAAGAACTGATCTTTATTTTACAGTTTTACATGATTTCACAATAACAAATAACGATAAATAAGTTTCGGACACTTTTAGCATAAAACTTGTTTAAACCGGTTTGTTTGGTTGTTGAATCCACAGGGATCCCCTTCGAGATTGAGTTCCAAATTAGGTAAGCTGCCGGCGCTCGCTCGCTAATGCTCGCTCGCTTGGCAGCAATTATTTCAGGTGTGAGAGTCTAGAAATCCGACTTTTTCTAGTTTATTTTCTTCATAAGTATCGTGTAACATGATGCTTTTACTCGAATAAGCACAGCTCCGAATAAGAGACGTATTTTAACGCTATAATGCTACTCTAGAACATCATTCATTGGAAATAAATTGTTATTATATTTCACCGCTCGCCCATTAAGTTATCTCCCAAAAATTCGTAGTTCTGATCAAGAAGGGGACAGTGAGATCGAGAAGCATTTAATAAGTACAACAGGACGAATCGCTTTATTAGGATAATGTTTGTATTATTATCGTATAAGAAAAAGAAAAGACGAAGTAATAATCATAATAAATGTATTAATTGCGAATTACACAAAATCTCAATGCTCTAACAATAACAAGTATAAAATATATAGAGAATACTTCATGGAAAGTGCGCGCGTACGGTTTTTATTCACGAGTTGTGCAGTATCAAAAAAACGAACGAGCGAGTCTTCGAGCGAGTGAGTTTTTTGATACGAAACTACGAGTGAATAAAAACTGTACAAAGCACTTTCCATGCTGTATTCTGTTTATTATATACATACTGAGAAATTTGATAATATTCCATAATGTTTTATTTGATTCTCAAACTGCAAAATATACGTAAATGCGATGAAGAATATTTTATTACAATTGGTACAAAGATCATTGAAAACAAGTATAATGATCATTAAGCTTAAATATGTACTGTAAAACTGCAAAATCATATCAGGAGAAGTATTCAGAGTGTTAACTGAAATATTGAAATACCCGCCGCTTATACTTGCTCCTTCAAATAACTTCAACGTCGTTGGCTGCGGTATAGATGATGAACAAGATGCATTATGGTCGACTGTGGTTTGTTGTTGAACTGTCTTTGACTCGGTGCAGCTCAGAATTTCAGACATTTTACGTTGCTGTTCTATGTTAACGGAACTATAGTTCACTATACGAAATGATTTTTGTGACCACTTAACTGCATGATGTGTGTTGGAGGAATGTCATTGTCATTGAGTTTCTGAATCATTCCTTTACGAGCGCTGTGATTTGTTAGCCGCTCATTTGAGAGATTGCCCTTTGTCGCCATCGTTTTCATAAGCGTATTTAGTTTGTTTACATCTTTTCGTCTAACCGAACGAAGGAATTCAGCTAGATATCTATCTAGCTCTTGTGGCTCTATTTCGTTAACTTCTCTTTCCTCATTTTGTGATGTTAGGTAGCATTTTAAAAGCCTTACATCTCGCTCAGTTTTTCCCTTAGTATTCTTGTTTTGTAGACTTTCTACATAATCCTCTACAGTGTCATTTGGGAGTAACAAATCTATTTTCTTCCATTCTTATGCTTTCGACTACTTCTTACAGTAAAAAAACGACCTATTTTAGTAAAATAACAACAACAACAACACTGACAAGACTATTTCGCTCAATGACAAAGCTACCAAGTCCACCCGCGCAGGGATGGAAACCATTCAAGTGCAGTGAAAAAACATCGTTCGTCCAATCAGATCCGCGAACGCCTTTTTTTCACGATGAAAAAACGTCGTTCGTCTCTCTGATTGGCTGAGACCAGTGAATGAACGAAAATTTACTGAATATATTTTCAGTGAGTATTTCTCAGTATGTATATAATAAAATAAAATATAATATAAGAAAATTCAAATACAATTATGTATATATAAACTATTTAACAAATATAAATGGAAACTAGCGTGCAAACTAGTATAGGCTGCGTTAGTGTTTGATATAAACGATAGGTAATAGAATGAAATTTGTAACACCGTAAAAAAAACTCGCAGTAAACGATAATGCTCGCGTTGACCAAAGCAGTAACACTGGATCCAATCCTTAAAGATATTGGTTTGGTCGATTTCAAATATGGGCGTATATTTTACGATCGCGAGTTGTGAATGTATTTTTCCGAGTCCCTCCGGGGACGAGGAAAAATGCGAATAACGAGTAAAATGTCCGCCCGTATTACGGGGAAAATCACAAATAAGTTATTTATTATACGACTCTATGATAAAATTGTTTTTTTTTTTGGTAAGCAATTGTTTGGAAACATTTTGAGTGAAAACTGGCCTGCAGCCCGTATTTTGTCGAGTTCAAAACCGGTTTAACCGGGACAGAACTCGATAAATACGGCTTCATATTTTTCGAGTTCTCTTCTCCTTATAAGGTAAAATTACGTAATAGTCGTATAATAAATATATCTTATTAGACAGTTTGATGGGTAATATGGCTGGATATTTTACGAGTGAAACGCTGTATTTTGACGAGCCTCCGGGCGAGTGAAAATGCAAGTTAACGAGTAAAATATTCAGCCATATTACACATTAAACTGTTTAATAAGTTATTTATTATCCAATCGAAAGGTTTTTGTTCTTTTATAATGCAAAATATTGTTTTACTCGAGGGCTAGATAGACGAGTAAAAATATCGTTGGATATTTTTACTCGATCCAGTCCTACTCCTGCGATATTTTTACTCGTCTATGACTAGTTGGATAATATATATATATATATAAATAAATATAAAAAAAGGCATTCTAACTTAACTGATAAATATGAGCACTATATATACAGCGCACTAGTATAGACGGTCAACATTTCATATCTCAGTAATTCGGTTCTTGAACATAGTTGTGCAAGATGAGATTGCAATCTAAATGTTCTATGTCAGCATAAAATTATTTCATTCGACGTGAAAAGGAATTTTAGCATCAAACCAAACGCATGCGCATTACAATTTGCCCATGTGCTTAAACCCGTGCAACAAAGTGTATTAGTTAAAGTGTAATAGTCAAATTAATAACATCAAAAGAACACAATGGAATTAGAGTGTAATAAAGCCGGTGATACACTAAATAGTGTTTTCAGGTTAATAAAAACCACTCTAAGCTAACTTAGGTAATTTTAATAGTTTGTAAATCGCCATTGAGCATATGGAAATGACGCCGAAAACAAAACATAATCATTATTGTATCAGACTGCAAACCAATCTTCCGTGAACATGCAAATATTTTGAGCAACACTGAAGATGCATGCATGAGCAGACAAGTGTTGTATATGCTTTGCAAACATGGACGCTCTCACAACCGACCAAATTTTGCAGAAAATTGGTAGCTTTGGTCGCTACCAATTCTTGCTACTAATGCTAATGGGGTTCATGAAGATCTTTGGTGACGGTTTTCAAGTGATGATAATGACTTTTCTTGCTGCTGAGCCGCCTTGGAGGTGTGTAGGCAATAGTACACTGTGTAACAACACTAGCAGCTATTCGCCAGGAAAAGAGGGGTATAAATTACGGTGTAGCCTTCCGAGAACGGACTGGGAGTTTGATACTAGCGAGTATACATCAATTGTGTCGGAGGTTAGTATGTATATATAAACATATCAACAATGAAATGAATTTACTGTTGAATTCAGTAATTATTTAAATAATAGAGTTTCATGCCACATAATCCAGCAGGGTGTTTAAACGGGCAACCAACATTGTTGAATTGCGTGTTGTTGTCCAACAATGTTGCGTGCGTTTGTCATACCGCGGGCCTTAATGTCTTCACTTTATCCATGGAATATAATTAAATTGCAACTGTGGAATAAAAAACATTATATAGTCTATCTATGAGATAAAATTAAATCAAATTACTATACTGTGCAAAGTACAATATTGCAAACACCATCAGATGAGTGTCTACTAAAAAAAATTTGATCAAACAGCTGTTTATGATAGGGATCATAGACTACCGACACACTCGGGTAGATTCGGTTCCGGACAGGAGCGTCACAATGCAAATTTGCATTACTAGACATTATACTAGACTTTATGTAAATTAGAGTGATTTTCATTTGACCGTGAAAGAAAAACGACTATTTAGTTATTAGAACGATTTCGCATAAGTGTATTTTTACATGCTAATGAGCTGGAGGGTAAAATAGCATGTAAATGAGGGGTACACACGTGCTTGGCTGATACGAGTTTGACAAGTTGGGATTAAAGTAGACATTTTTGCCTCACCGCTAATCTTGAATCCCGTGCGCTCTGGAACAAAGAGTGTCACTTATTTTTCCGTGGAATGTTGTTTTGTTTGTTTAATTAAGGTTTCCCTTTTTTTGAAGCATGTGTATAAATCATAATTATTGCTCTTCATAGTGATGTGCAGTAGTTGCAAAAATTATCAATATTTTCTGAAATAAAAAAAATATAAACTAACAGAAAACATATTTGCTTGACATGATTGCAATCAATAAAATGTTCCGCGTTCGCGCGCTAAACAAAGTATTTTTTATTAACAAAGAAAATCACATTCCACGGAAAAATAATTAACTTTCTTTGTTTTAGAGCGCACGGGATCCAAAAAGTACGATAATGTCAAAAATGTCTACTTTAATCCCATCTTGTCAGATCGTAAAGCCACGCACGTGTGTACCCCTCATTTACATACTATTTTACCATCCAGCTCATTAGCATGTAAAAATACACTTATGCGAAATCGTTCTATTATCTAGAGTGAAGACATTAAACCTGTGATACAAAATAAGATAGTCAATAGTCAAATAGACACAAAAGAAAACAATGGAATTAGAGACTGCTAAGGTGTATTTCTATTCCACGGGTTTAGTGTCTTCACTCTACCATATTATACTTATTTACTTATTTACTTATTTACTTATTTACTTATTTACTTATTTACTTATTTACTTATTTACTTATTTACTTATTTACTTATTTACTTATTTACTTATTTACTTATTTACTTATTTACTTATTTACTTATTTACTTATTTACTTATTTACTTATTTACTTATTTACTTATTTACTTATTTACTTATTTACTTATTTACTTATTTACTTATTTACTTATTTACTTATTTACTTATTTACTTATTTACTTATTTACTTATTTACTTATTTACTTATTTACTTATTTACTTATTTACTTATTTACTTATTTACTTATTTAGAGTGCAAACAATATAACCGTGAAACACAAAAACTAATTAGTCGAAATTTAGTAGAAATTAGTGAAAAATAGTCGAAGCGTGAATAGACTAAATTTAGTGTGCACGTGCAATCAGCCAAGTGTCCTAGCGCACAATATGCAAAA
>OX459104.1:16921430-16956430 GCA_949775045.1 Metridium senile
TTATTTATTCCGATTATGTTTTTCCTTCCCTGTTTGGCTTCATTCTTTCTATCCTTCCTTCCTTCCATTCATTCTATCAATCCTACTTCCAGTCTTTCTTAGGATTGTTTAAATCTTTTTAGTCTTTCCTTCCTTCCTTCCTTCCTTCCTTCCTTCCTTCCTTCCTTCCTTCCTTCCTTCCTTCCTTCCTTCCTTCCTTCCTTCCTTCCTTCCTTCCCTCCTGCTCTAAGTTTCTTACCATTGTACACCATTCAGGAAGTTCTGCTCTGTCGATGTACATTCTACTCGTCGAGTACGTTGGCATCAAGCACCGTGCTAAAGCTGGCACGTGGTTGTTTTATTTCTTCACGTTGTCCCTGATGCTGCTGGCGTTGTGGGGCTACCTTGTACGTGACTGGAGGAACTTGTCCATTGCTGGAAGTGTCCCTGGTTTGTTTCAGGTCTTCTTCTGGTGGTAAGTAAGTACAAAGATTCAAAGATTTTTATTTCCACAAATTTTGACAAATATTTTATGTAAATAATGATGGAACTTGTTATGGTGGTAGAGTGCAGAAACACAACCCAAAGGGTTAATGAAAGGTTCATGTACAAACATATGATTAGACACAAAGACAACACTGTTAAAAGCAACAACAACAACAGAGATATTCAGAGCGGTTTCACCGTCCTGAAAAAATGCTTGAATAAACTAGACTGCCTGATTTACGAAATGTCCACCACTATAAATATTTATCTCTTTGCACCATCATTTACGTGATAATGTTATCGCGATGACAACGAAATGTTGTAATTTCTATTCGCTAGTTTTCTTAAGCTTATTAAATTGTATAAGCAAAGTTCTTCCCGTAAACATAAAGTTGAACCTCTTACTTACTCGATAACTCAACAGTTTAATTAGTCTTTAGGCACTACCTCACTAAAAACTATCTTTATACTTTAGCCTATTTAACTTAATTTTATACTACAAATTATGTAAATATCATGTAAAATGTGGAAATTAAAATTGATTTGATTTGATTTGATTAGAAATGTAAAGTTAAGGATGTATTTATAAAGGGTTTACACCGGAAAAAACGCTCACGAGCGACGCCATTATGGAACTATTGGCGATGCGACAAAAATGCTTCTGACTGGCTTATACTAGCTGGATGTGCGCGCACAAAATCACCTGTTTCGGATGTAATAGTTATTTTTGAAAAATAATTTTATAATTTTTCATCAGGTTTTTACCCGAGTCCTCTCGATGGCTCGTCGTTCAAGGCAAAGAAGATCAAGCCAAGGTTTACTTCACTAAAATCGCTAAAGTCAATCGTAAAGAAATGCCGTCCAACTCCATCGCAGTAGTCGACGAGAAACAACGACTTGGCGATGTACGAGATTTGTTCCGTTCTTTTAAGATGGCTCGAATTACTCTTATAAGCTGGCTTTGCTGGTAAGATTTGAATAGAATCTCTATTGTATATTGCCACAATTCCCGTAGGAGCTGAGGGGGTAGTCGACTTGGTTTTGGATAATGATATGACACATGAGGTTTAAAATCCTGACCCTATATCATGAAGATTTCTTTTTATCATCCTTCCCTTCCTTCTTTGTACCCTTTCTTCCTTTATTATTTTCTTCCTTATCTTTTTCACTCTCTCCGTTCTTGCGTTCTTCCTTCCTTTCTTCTTTCCCTCCTTCCTTCCTCCGTTCTTTCATTCTTTTTTTTTTTATTTATTCCGATTATGTTTTTCCTTCCCTGTTTGGCTTCATTCTTTCTATCCTTCCTTCCTTCCATTCATTCTATCAATCCTACTTTCAGTCCTTCTTAGGATTGTTTAAATCTTTTTAGTCTTTCCTTCCTTCCTTCCTTCCTTCCTTCCTTCCTTCCTTCCTTCCTTCCTTCCTTCCTTCCTTCCTTCCTTCCTTCCTTCCTTCCTTCCTTCCTTCCTTCCTTCCTTCCTTCCTTCCTTCCTGCTCTAAGTTTCTTACCATTGCACACCATTCAGGAAGTTCTTCTATTTGAAGAAATAGAAAACGCGCGCGCGCGTGCTATGTGCAGTTATAAAGCACGCGGGGTTGTCAGAACACAAGAGAAGTGTTAAGAGAAGCACGACGCAAAGCGGAGTGTTTCTCAACACTTCTTGAGTGTTCTGACAATCCCCAAGTGCTTTATAACTGCATACAGCACAGAAAGCAAGTTTTCTATTTCTTTTATAAAATACAAATTGATCAACATGCAAACGCGCGTGCTGTGTGCTCTCATAATGCACGCGCCTCAACCAATCAAAATACGTGATTTCAAATAGTTATTTTATAATGTACATTGAAACATGTAAAATTCCGTGGGATGGGGTACTCGAGATTAATATTCAATCTTCATTCACTGTACAAAATTCGCGCTGAAATTGATCACGTGATTTGTGTATATCTGTCGTCACCGTCCATTGAGCGTGCATTGAGCGTTGTATACTACGGTATACACTTCTTCAGTTTGAATTAGAAAGCCACATTTTTAAACTTTCAGCTTAGAAATAATTGTTCTTCAGTAAACCTTTCTTAATTCAATTCCTCCGTCTTTCTAAAATGTATAGTAGTTTTAACACTAAAAGCATGCTATTTTCAGACGTTAAAATAAAAGTATTGAGGGAGAAAATGGCAAAAACAGTGGAGAATTTCGTTGTGTTTTGAATACATTTTGACTTGCCGTCACACGTCATTGAGCGCGCGCTTGGTATTTTCACTTTCGATTATCTGTAATTTTGTCAAAATAAAACGATTGAAATTTTCTTTTTCTTTTAAAATATGGCAAAGTTTGACCTATAAGTTGTTGGATACTAAAACAATTAGACATCTCGCCCTCATGGGCTACTATGTACTTTTGAAGTTTTTACGAAAAAACTGAATTCCTTCGCACGACGTTTGAGTTGTAACTTCACTTGGTGCTATGCTATTTATCCAGTGAATTCAGATTGAATATTAAAAGGGTTAGAGACTTAAAACTCGTGTTTTGTGCACAAATACACGCACTTGCAGACTGTAAAATGAACTCAGCTTCGCTTCGTGCGGTATTGAAAATTTCTCGTTCATTCTACAGTCAGCTCGTGCGTGTATTTGTGCACAAAACACTCGTATCAGTCTCTAACCCGTAAGTAGAAAATCGATTCCATGCCCTATTACTCGAATAGACTTTTCACAGTTTTCTGCGTGCGCCATCTTGAAAGGTATCTGGGCATCGATGCGAGACGAACGTTGAGCTTGCAATTTTACAGATTTAGTACACACTATATATATAGCCGTACATGGCGAACAAACAATAGGACACGAAGTCCCCTATACAAGGTTAATCGGCCAAACCCAACCCCAATAAGAAGAATATCCAACCCCAATATAGTCCTATAAGAAAAACACTAATGATAATTATAATAGTAATAATAATATACATGAAAAAATTACTCGAATTTGATTGGCTGAGAGCAGTGCAGTTCAAGTGTAACACAGTGCAGAAAAGTGTAACACAGTGCAAATTACATTCCGTACAGTGCAAATTACAAAAAAATAAATCGATTATGATAGGCTTTACTCCTAAATCATTTTAGTCACTAATGCTTGACAGTAATTTAAAAATACTTTAAGTGGCAATTCTTTCAAAAATCGTCGAAAATTTGTAAGAAAAATACAAAAAACTGACCAAGTTTTGAGTGGAAAGTTTTGAATTTTCCACTTGAGCTCGAGCGCGCGCTTGCTTATGACATCAACACGTCATTTTTGGCGAGCGCTACTAGCCGAAAACTGATCAAAAAAATTGAAAAAGAGCTTCAGTTTTTTTCATGTATATTATTAATAAGTAATCAAATGGTTTCTCGTTCAATTTGGGATAATTCGCACTCGTGTGTTTTTCAAAGAGCCAAATTGCACTTGACCTACGGTCTCGTGCAATTTGTACTCTTTGAAAAACACACTCGTGCGAATTAATCCCAAATTGAACTCGAAACCATATGATTACCTATACTTATAAATAGTAATTATGAATAGTAATTATAAATAGTAATTAAATATTGAAAATTAAAGTATATTTATAAGATGTATGTACAAATTAGCACTGGCACTTAGTATAAGTGTTAGTCCTGCGACATTTAGGGCAGATAAGTTTATACGTTCTAATATTATCTTGGTCAAAAACATTATTTAACCTTAAAAAGAGAAAGGTCTTAAGTCTGTTTTTAAAAGTAGAAAGAGAATTGCTTAACTTAATATCGTTAGGTAAGGCATTCCACATATTAACGATGCGAATAAAGTATGAATCTCGAAAGCTAGATGTTTTCGGGATACAAGTTTGCTTAAAATAAAGCCCTGAGGAAGAACGTCTAGTCTTGCCTTCCAACTGACATATATAGGTAGATAGATTAACAGAGTAAATATCCGTTTTACACTTGAAAAAAAAGACTAAGTCAAGGTATTCTAGCCAATAATTAATAGGTAATAAATTTAAACTGATGAGACGATCCCTATAACTTGCACTAGAATAATTGCATAGAAACTTTGTAGCTCTACGCTGAACAGACTCGATAGTTAATATCGATGTTTCTAATTATTGATTGTGGTGCCCATAACTGACTACAATAACCTAAGTGTGATCTAATTAGAGCTAAGTATAAAGCCTTAAGGGCATTTCTGGGCATATGTTTAGAACAGTTTCTTTTAAGGAAACCTAGCATTCTATTAGCTTTCGCTGGTATAGAGTCTATGTGATTGTTCCATGAAAGGTTACTTGTAATGCACACACCAAGATCTCTCTGTGTAGACACACTCTTTAGCTCTTTATCTTTATTTATGTAGTAGACCCGGTCAAAGCTGTGGCGTTTTCGAGAGATGCGAAGGTTTTCGCATTTCGTGGGCTGAAATCCAAGTTCGTTTTCAGTTGCCCAGTCGCTTAGTGCATCCAGATCTGATTGAAGGGCAGCGTAGTCTTCCAAAGAAGCAACATGTTTGAAGCATTTCGAGTCATCAGCAAACATTGCAATGTTCGAGTGTTTTGTTACATTAGGTAGGTCGTTGACATATATCAGGAACAATATGGGACCCAGCAAAGATCCTTGAGGAACTTCAGACTTGACCAACGCCCAAGCTGCATTCTTCCGGTAAGATAGTTTTTAAACCAGTGAAGAAGAGGTCCGCTGATTCCATGGTGTTGCAGTTTCCAGAGTAGCTTAGCATGACAGACTGAATCGAATGCTTTGGCGAAGTCCAGGTAAATGACATCGTTTTCAAGACCCTTCACTAAGTCCGATGCTATGTTGTGAAAAACCTCAACGAGTTGACTTGCACAGGATAGAGAACTTAATTAAACACCTTGCGAAACAAGTATTTACATATCTCTACCATTGCAAGCTCAACGTTCGTCTTGTTTCGATGCAAATGCCCGGTTACCTTTCAAGATGGCGCAGGGAACTGTGAAGGGGACCACTACTCTTCTAAACTAGATTTCCTGGTAACTGCTGTTGCACATCCGCTGATGCAGTGAAGTCTGGTAGTAACTTTTGGTGTGTCTCTCCGTAGGGCTGTGATATCCATGGTCTATTATGGACTGTCATTTGGTTCTGGTAGCTTTGGTGGTAACCGCTATCTGGTCTTCTTCCTGGTCTCGATTATCGAAATACCATCACATTTCACAGCAATAAAGCTAATGGACAGGTATGTTAGAATTATAGATCGAATGCCTATTGACTTTCAAAAATAAAAATTAAACCTAATCTTAAAAAAACTAAGCACCACAAGAGCAAGCAGAAATATGTATTTTTGGAAAGTTGTATTGCTATATATATCTATATGAGGCTATTTGGAATTAAAATTACAGAGATTTCCAATGAACAGCTGTTTCCTTGCTAGCCTCGTTGTGGTGCACGTGTTTTTCACATTTTTCTCAAGAATTTAATATTTTTGTCTCAAACGTTTTAGCTTTGTTGATGTCATTCTAACTGTAAAAAGATATGAATTAGAAAACATATGATAATGGAGTGGCGGCCATATTGTCTTTCGGTCTATGTACTAGTTTATAGCGTTATTTACTTTTCGACCTTCATCACTTTGAGTGACCAGCCAAAATGTTTGACTTAAGCTGGAAAAGGCCCAGTGATCCGATCGTCTGACTAGTCATAAAGCCTGCATGGGACGTCTTAGGTTCGTTTGTTTTTACACAAAAACCTTGCTCATAGACTAAATCGACTAACCTGTTGCTATGTAATGTTTTGACCCAATTCAAAGCCTCTGAGAAAAAGTGAGGCGAGATGAGAGGCGCGATGGTCTAGTGGTCAGGGGATCGAATTCCGGGCCCAATGGTCTGGGTTCGATTCCCGACCCGGGCGATTGCGTTGTGTCCTTGGGCAAGACACTTTACTCTCTCAGTGCCTCGTCTTCTCGGATAAGGACGTAAAGCCGGAGGTCCCGTCTACCTTCACTCTAATTCCTATATAAGGTGGACGTAAAAGATCCTGTTGTGCTATTCGAAATTAAAAGAGTAGGGGATTGTCTCCAGGCAAAACAGTCAGGTCTCAGCATACTACAGGGCCCACAGAATTGGCGGAAAAGCTGTCGTGGTGTCCCTGCCTTCGTATCAAACATTTTCCACGTGACATTGAAATACATCAAACAAATAATCTTTTCCCAAAATATTTGAATTGGACATAGCAACGCGTTACCCGATCGTGTCTATTATTCGTGATTTCAGTACCTCAGTAATCTACTGGCCATGGTCTGTTTTGTATTACAAAAACCTTTTTATGTGTTTTGTAGATTTGGGCGCAAGAAAACACTTTTGATTGGATCGATTGTTGCGTCACTATCATCAATTGGTGCTGTACTTTTTCAAAGACAATCATCAAACACAGGTAAACCAACCAACCAACCAACCAACCAACCAACCAACCAACCAACCAACTAACCAACCAACCAACCAACCAACCAACCAACCAACCAACCAACCAACCATGCAACCAACCAACTAACCATTTGCCTACTTACACATCAACTCAATATATAATAAACTAGCTTTGAATCCCAGCCAGCCAACCAGCCAAATTAACCAAAACAAATATAGATCGTTTTAAACAAATCTGTAAAGTTCTCAACTAGTACTGACAGCTACTGCCCTATGTATATGTGTTATAGAACTACGTATACATTGATGTTAAATTGTTATTGTAGGTTTCCTCGTTGGATATATAATTATGGCCATGACAGCAAAGTTCTTTATTAACATGGCGTATGATGTCATTTATGTCTTCTCTGTTGAACTATTCCCAACGGTCGTCAGGTACATGAACGAATTATTACATGATCATGATCATTATCATATTCTTCATCATCATCATCATCGTTATCATCACCACCACCATCAATATCATCATCATCATCATCGTCGTCATCGTCATCGTCATTATCATCACCATCATCATGATCACCACCACCATCATCATCATGATCATCACAACGATCGTTATTGTCATCACCACCATGCATCATCATCACCATCACCATTATCGTTATCATCATTATAATAATTATAATAATCATTTAATCATTTATATTGCGCAGTATACATATAATGATCTATTGCGCATAACAATAATATAATGTAAAATGTAATGTAATCAATAATTATATAAAAACTTATAAAAAAAAAAGATTTATTTGTATATGTATATAATAAAATATATTATGTAAAAATCCTATAGGTAAAATATATATACTTAATAATTACAATTTAACTTTATAAAACGTCTATTGAGAAAAAATATTAAAACACGATTATACTAAAGTTCGTAAGCTAATTTAAACATATGGGTCTTTAATTGTCTTTTAAACGTCTCTAGAGATTTGCTATTTCTAATATTGATTGGCAACGAGTTCCATAGTTTAGGTGCAGCCACCATAAATGATCGATCCCCAAGTGTTGTTTTGGATTTAATTGGAGGAACACTCAGCACAATAGAGCTAGATGAACGCAGATTGTAATTGGTTGACTTTATTTCTAGTAGTTCCTGTATATACGTTGGAGCAAGTTCATGAATAGCTTTGAATGTTAGTAAGAGTATTTTAAAGTGTATCCTTGATCGCACTGGAAGATCATAATCACCACTACCACCATTATCATCATCATCTTGTTCATCGGTATCATCACCATCATCATCACCATCATCATCATCATCATCACCACCATCACCATCACCATCACCATCACCATCACCATCACCATCACCATCACCATCACCATCACCATCACCATCACCATCACCATCACAATCACAATCACAATCACCACACCATCACCATCACCATCACCACCACCATCACCATCACCATCACCATCACCATCACCATCACCATCACCATCACCATCACCATCACCACCACCATCACCATCACCTTCACCATCACCATCACCATCATCACCACCATCATTATCTACGTACAGTCCGTAGTTTATTTCAGTATTATAATCAATTTTTGCTCTAGCTCCAGTTCTAATTCATGTTTTGAGCGTTTCAATTAAACTTAAGAATATCTTGGAAGCCATTAAGAGTGTATGATAACATAGGCTCAATAGAGTACTGAAGTGAATACGTCACCTATTGTCAGTTTTCAAGGAAACTTGTCCCAAACTAAAGTCGATCAACCGTATTTTTTTGTTCCTCTATAGAAATGTGTGCTGAAAAGTTACTGTTTGGAACCGGAATCCATGGCAACTGACGTCACACTTTACCACTCTATCCCTAGCCGTCATCATCATAATGTTCATCTTATGACTAGTATAATTTAAACCATATCATTATCACGATATTTTAATGTGATCTGCTGTTAAAGGCCGATTTACACGATACGATTGTCGTGTGCGACTTGTAGTATACGACTCAAATGAGCTCCAAGCCGTGCCGTGTAAATACCCCTACGACTTGCCTACGACTGACGCACGCGACATACAACTTGTAGTAGGATTTTGAACCAAGGATTTCGTAGGAAAATGACGTGATTTGTCCCATATTAGGACTGGATCTAGTATTTCGTCCAATCACTCACGATTTTAGCAATGGCGTATACGAATCGTATACGACTAGTCGTGCGCGTGTGAATGGTACCTACTACAATTTGTCGTATGTCAAAATCGTATCGTGTAAATCGGCCTTAACAATGCTTTGGTTTTTTTTAACAGAAACATTGGTATGGGAACATCTTCAGCCGCTGCTCGCATTGGATCCATTTCTGCTCCATTTATAATTGGACTCGTAAGTACTATAGTGTTAGATCGAAAACACACAAAAACATGAAATCAAATCAAAATAGTTACTATCTATTAGTGACTATCATCATCATCATCATTATCATCATCATCATCATCATCATCAATATATACATCATCATAATCAACATCATCATCATCATTATCATCATCATCACTACCATTACCATCATCATCACCACCACCATCATCATCAATATGCATCATCATCAACATCATCATCACCACCATCATCATCAATATGCATCATCAACATCATTCTCACCACCATCATCATTATCATCATCATCACCACCACCATCGATCATCATCATCATCACCATCAACATTATCAACATTATCATCACATCATCATCACCACCATCATCATCATCATCATCAATATGCATTATCATCATAATCATTATCATCAACATCATTATTATCATTATCATCACCACCACCATCATCATCATCATCACCATCAACATTATCAACATTATCATCTCATCATCACCACCATCATCATCATCATCACCATCAACATTATCAACATTATCATCTCATCATCACCACCATCATCATCATCATCATCAATATGCATTATCATCATAATCATTATCATCAACATCATCATTATTATCATTATTATCACCACCACCACCATCATCATCATCATCAATACGTATTATCATCATTGTCATCATCATCATCTTCATCATCATCATCATCATCACCATCAACATTATCAACATTATCATCACATCATCACCACCATCATCATCATCATCATCAATATGCATTATCATCACATCATCACCACCATCATCATCATCATCATCAATATGCATTATCATCATAATCATTATCATCAACATCATCATTATTATCATTATTATCACCACCATCATCATCATCATCATCAATACGCATCATCATCATTATCATCATCTTCATCATCTTTATCATCATCACAATATGAATTGTTAATCTATTTGTATCTTCCAGGTTCATATCCATGTTCTGCTACCGTATTCTATCTTCTCAATCTCTGCGTTTGTTACCGGAATACTCTGCCTTACACTAACAGAAACGACTGATGCACCGACCCAAGAAACATTCAAAGCAGAGAAACCTAAAGAAGAGGTGCTACTAAAACCAGAACAGCAAGACGCTTAAAACAACACAGCGGTCAAACGACTACGCATGCGTGGTCAAAATTTTCACATACGGTGGCAATAAATTTGCCATTGTAAATATGTTGAAGTCGATTTTAAAAGTGTTTATCCTCGATAATTACATACTTAAAATAACTTTAGATTAAAAAGTTATGTTATTTTGACCATAAACGTTCACTGCTGCTCTATCAGGGATAAAAAATAAATAAAAACACAAATGCCTAAAAATAACCGAAACTGTTTTTTGTCTCGAGGCACCATTTTGGAACTATTGTTTTAATTTTGATAAATAATCCTTTGCGCGCTTCGAAGCAAGATCAACTGCTATACTATGAATTTATAAGGCATGCATTGTATATAACTTTATTAAAAAAAAACGAAACTTTTGTAACTTATTTTGTTAGCACTTATTGATCCGTCCTGGCATAAAAGGAGTCTTACGAGTTTATACCCTTTTTATCAAACTATTCTTCATATATATACATGTGCGTGTGTATTTTAGGAAGCACCAGTCTCCAATATAACAGCTCTAAACTTGTATTGTTACCTTTATGGGCTTAAAAAGTCTCCCGCTCATATTTTATCTATTAATAGAAACAACAAAAACCACCATGTTTTCATATAATGTCATATTTTATTCCATTATCAAAGATTATTCCATTATCAAAGCTTAAGATTATTCCATTATCAAAGATTATTCCATTATCAAAGATTATTCCATTATCAAAGATTATTCCATTTTCAAAGATTATTCCATTTTCAAAGATTATTCCATTATCAAAGATGCAAGATTTATGCCTCATGTGCATTGTCCTGATTTATAATCACTATCGCTGTACCAAGAGGGGATCGATGTCCAACCGTAGCAGTAACACGTTCCACCAACTTTAACGTACGAAGAGAACGCAACACAGTTGGGCCATTCTTGAATACCAAGGACCCCTTGCTTACAGTAAAGATGGCAGACATCTATACATCTCCATGTTTCCCATTGAGATACAGATGAGATGTACTTGTAGTTGTTAGAGGATGCTGTCTGGCCATCAATTCTACTAAAGCCGTCACATCTTCCATTCACTGGAAAAGAAACAAAACTCATAGTTAGGGCTGCATGCATGGTTCACACCGTGACATTGCCTATCAGTGGCGAACCAAGGATTTTAGAATAGGGATGTTCCGCACATAGAAGCTAAGATTGGGGCGAGAGTAGCCACAGGTAGCCCAAGAGCAGATAAAAGAGATTCTAGACAGTGTATTGTCGTTACAAAGGGGGGAGAGGTTCCATGAGAAATTCACTCTATTTCATGATAGGTAATATAATGAAATTTCTAACACCGTAAAAAATGTTGACTTAACATTACTGACGTTTCGAGCTTTAGCCCTTCGTCAAAAGGATTTAGAAATGAGAAATGAACAGTTTTTCTTCACTAGAAAATACTGGTACGTGTGTTTTAATTTTTGCGATACTCACTTGTGTATCAATACTAAAACAACTATCTAAAACAATCTCTGTTATTACCCACAAGTATTTACTTCGTTTTCGGCAATTGTTTTTTCGGTAATTGTTTTAATCAAAATTAATCCACTCTTTTGAAACTCTTTGAAAATTAGTGTTTTCGTTTTCAGTTTTTTTCGTGTGTGTGTATGTGTGTAAAGACATTTTCAAATTGTCGTCGATGCCGTAATTTTGGTATTTTTGATGTCTTTTTCCCATACAAGAGTTATGCTTTCCTCACAACTATTTATACCAAAATGAGGTACAAGAGTAGTCCAGTTTAGCAATAATAAAAAACATTTCAAGGCACTATATATAAGTTGTAATGAGGTATTGTTTCCTTTTGTATTTGATGTTTCTGGTTAAGTGATAATGACTAAATAGCCACTAAATAAAAACTACTAGTTAGTAACTATTTTGTTTTTATTTCATGGTTTTATTGTTTTCGCTCTATAGTCGAAGTCTGTTTATCCAGGTAAAAAGTCAATTAATCTTCAAAGTTTCTACACAATGGTTTTAGACGAAATCCCGCTTTTAATAAAGGGACTTAGAAACAAAAGACCTTAGGGTTAGATGTTAGATGTTAGATTAAATGAATGCACTAAACTCGCTGAGTTGGAACATACAAATCACCGAAACTAGATTAGCGACGTGACAGGGCTTAAAGGAAAAGCTCCATGTAGTTTTATTAATGAAGTTATTTGAAATCATAGTTTATAATGTCGTCACGGAGTGGGGAGGGGTGGGGTGCTTCTAGATGAGTTCTTTTTAGCAATTATCGTCACAGTCATGGTACAGGTCTAAATAAGGTCCATGTCTTTGACGGGAGCTAGCTGTTCAAAACCATACCTCGTCTCCATGCAGCGTAATGCATTGCAGGTGTCACTTACAGATTAGCGAAAATTGATTGCTAGACTTAAAATTGTCTGTAAAGTGACCTTGTTGTTTTTCCCTTGCTAATCTCTTCTCTCCCCTTCGATGAGTGTATTCTTAAATAGCATAATAGGGGATTATAATTGGAGTGAATATTGGCTGTAATTCAGCCTTGATATCTATATGAGCATCACTCTAATTCATATGCTCGTCGATGAAGTATTATTTAATAGATAATCACTTCGGCACGCAGCATTCGTGGGCATATTGCAGGCAGCTGAGGGCGTAGCCCGAAGACTTAAGACTTAAGGCGCGGATACAGCAAAGCAGAAGATCTCTTAGCACTGCTGAAATTCTACTACTAATCCTACCCCCCTTCGCAATCATTGTTTGGTGCTTATGTCGTTGACCTGTCAATGCGCTATCATTTCACACCAACATTGATGTGGGGGGAAAGGGGATACATTTTTTATACTTAACATAAATGAAGTCCACTATGAGATAAAATACTAAAACCGTGCCAACTGCTTTTCAATAAGATTGTACATGTAGTTTCGGGGATTTGTATGTTCCAACTCAGCGAGTCTAGTGCATTCAATTACAATGGACTTTTCCAGGTCTTTTGTTTCTAAGTCCCTTTATTAAAAGCGGGATTTCGTCTAAAACCATTGTGCAGAAACTTTGAAGATTAATGGACTTTTTACCTGGATAAACAGACTTCAACTATAAGTGCATTCCAACCATTCCTTGCAGGATAGCGAAGAATTGACCAAAAGTACCACTAGTCACGGTGATGGTGTTCTTTTGTCAAGACCAACACCATTGCTGCCATTTCTTTTGTTCAATGCAATCGTGGGAATGGTTGCAACCATGTATATATAAGAGGGATTGACAGGCTTTCGCTTAGTAGTTCACTGAACAACACACCGAGAGCAACGCAAGAAAGTCAAGATTCGCAATCAAGGTAATGGGAAAATAGCTGTCTTTGATAAGAGTTTATCAGATACAATTCTAATAATTACTGAAAACGTATTTGATCTGTTTTTCTATGCATTTCTATGCTATTTGCAATGCTTTTAATGTGATATTTGTTACAACTTAAAGCAATTAATTTTGCACCGAAAGCTAAAGCAATGTTGCATGATATCAATGGCTTTGAAGTCTTTTTTGATGTACTTGACAGTACGTGCGAGAGTCAGTATGAATTCAATTTCAATCCATTTCAATTAATTTAAGGTCGTTTTAATATTTCATACGTTGTGGCTTTCTCTTCTCTATGCAAGTTTGCAATAATGGCGAGAGCGTAACTCGCTTACTCATCTCCATCCCAACGGGCTATGATAAGTTAAAAGCTAGCTAAAAGCCTCTATTTTGCAATGTATTTACCAAGAGGGAGCATTTTCATTTGAACTATTTTTTAACATGCTCTGTATGAGAAAATGCCTTTGGTATCGCAAAAGAATAGAAATTGATTTGAGATTTGAGATATTAGTGATTTTATATTATTCCGAAAATTTATTACTTTTTCACAGTATCGTCCTTATTATCGAAGATATAAAATGCTTTTTTCCTTGTGAAATTTAGACTTTTGGACAATAATAATATCCCGTGGGGGCAGGGATGAGTATACGAGTCACGCGCTACACCGTATGTTAAAAACTTGTTTATTTTCAATATCTCATGTAAAATCACTTTTTGATCGATGGATTTGCATTGTGCTATATTCCGATAATACAGTTCGTTAGCTGTTTTTTTAATAATGTAAAACCCATCTAATATTGATGTATTCGAAATGAAATGATGTATATGAAATTGTTGGTTTTCGGAAATTTCTTGCATTTTAAGGCGATATATTGTGGCCAAAAAACATATAGTGCCTTGAAATGTTTTTTATTATTGTTAAATGACTACTCTTGTACCTCATTTTTGGTATAAATAGTTGTGAGGAAATCAGAACTCTTGTATGGGAAAAATACCAAAATTACGGGTTAGACAACAACTTGAAGATGTCTTTATTTCAAATATCTATACAAGTAAAATAAATATTTTTTTTTATGAACATAAAACACATTTTGTCAAAGCTGAAATGATGATCTAAGAAACCATGTAAAAAGAATTGGAATATTTGCTAGGGAACAGCCGCACCAGATCTAGCTACAAACCTTTCGTTTTTTTAAGCTTTCAGAAGGCAAAGATGGGCCCAAAGTGGTCCAAACTTTGAATAAATTCACTTGACCGCTTTAAAATGAAACTACATGATAATGTCGATTTGATTACTAATTTTAGTGCCGAAATTAGAATTCGTTTTTGTTGTTTAAAATTTTCTTGTTAATCCTTTGTTTTTTATAACGTCAGTCCTTAGAGAATTCCGATATAATACGAATACAACCTTTCTGCATTTTTTTCAACTCCTTATCTAACTACCAGCATCACATCGTTTGTGTAAGCATTTTCTATATTTTCTTCTTACTTTTCGTTGTTAAATCTGATATATTCTTGTAATATTTTCGCTCTAGGAACCTTGCTATCTCAGTTGTAATTATATTAACGCAATAACCAATTGCAGTCAAAACAGTAAAACGACAACATGAGTTTAAACCGTGATCAACGTCATAACGCACCACTAACGACTTAGTCTAATTATTATTAATTGGAATTTTAATTGTTATGTTCAATGCTAATTTCTTTTAGAGTTAACATGGAATTGCAAGTTTTTGTTGCTGCTTTACTGTTAGTTGTCGCTGTGGCACAAGGTAAACGAATATATGGCATGACATGATATAGATTACAGAAAAGTGATGTCGATAACGAAATATGATGATGTTGAAAACATTTAAGATGATAATATGATATCAAAATTCAATATAGGACCACTTCATTTGTCATTTTTCGGTCGAAAACTAAAAAAGTGGATACAATATCCCAGAAACGAGCCATTTTTCTTTCTGTTTGAATCGACATTACATTTTTTATGATGTACCTCAGGGTTTAAACACGCGAGAAGATAAACATCACATTTCATGAAAGTCGCCGTGCAATTTTATTTCTATTATATAAACACACATACACACACACGAAAAAAACTGAAAACGAAAACACTAATTTTTTTTAAAGTAAATACTTGTGGGTAATAACAGAGATTGTTTTAGATAGTTGTTTTAGTATTGATACACAAGTGACTATCGCAAAAAATTAAAAAACAAGTACCAGTATTTTCTAGTGAAGAAAAACTGTTCATTTCTCATTTCTAAATCGCTTTAGGTGATTATCATGAAATAGTGTGAACTTCTCATGGACCCCTCCCCCCTTTGTAACGACAATACACTGTCTAGAATCTCTTTTCTCTGCTCTTGGGCTACCTGTGGCTACTCTCGCCCCAATTTTAGCATCTATGTGTGGAACACCCCTATTCTAAAATCCTTGGTTCGCCACTGATAGGCAATGTGAACCATGTATGCATCCCTAACTATAAGTTTTGTTCCTTTTCCAGTGAATGGAGGATGTGACAACTTTAGAAGAATTGATGGCCAGACAGCATCGTACAACGCCTACAAGTACACCACAACTGTATCTCAAATGCAAACATGGAGATGTATAGATGCCTGCCATCGTTACTGTAAGCAAGGGGTCCTTGGTATTCAAGAATGGCCCAACTGTGTTGCGTTCTCGTCGTACGTTGAAGTTGGTGGAACGTGTTACTGCTACGGTTGGACATCGGTCCCCTCTTGGTACAGCGATAATAATTATAAATCAGGACAATGCACATGAGGCATAAATGTTGCATCTTTGATAATGGAATAAAATATGACATTATATGAAAACATGGTGGTTTTTGTTGTTTCTATTAATATTTATTAATAAATGGTAAAGATAGACACACACATGTTACGGCCGTGTTACACGTGCTATCCATGATAAATGATTCGAACTTGAGGTAGTTCCGGATACTTTTTTCAATGAATTTTTATACAAATCCTATCACTTATCAATAGATCATTGTTCCATGAAAAAATGGGGGTCACCGTATTCCTTATAGAGCTATACGATGTAGTAAAGGTAGTCTATGATTTGCTTGAAAAGGAATGACCAAAGATAATTAATATTACAGTTTAGAAGGGTACTTTGTTCCCGAGGGGAGGGGGGACGGGTGTACTGTGGTGCTGGGGGTCGGGTGTGGGGAGGTAAGCGTTGTCGGGTATGCTCGTCGGTGAAGTGACTTTGTTATTTTTGAGGCTACTGTCCTCCATATATGGAGGCGTAGCCTTATTGCTGTCGTGGATGTAAGATAGACCATAACACCACAGGAAACCCGACAATACCAATTTCGCCACGTGATCTGACTGTGATTTCGAGAATTCGAAAAAATGGCCAGCTTTGAACAATCGAAGCGTTTTTATTTTGGCTGCTACTTCATATATGTCTAAAGAAAGTTAATTTTTAATGTGTATTTGTACTATTCATGAAGTTTTTTAGGTTTAATAAGACGTTTAATACCGTGAAAAGGAATGATTTGTATTCACAACAAAGGCATTAGCCCGGCATTAGTCATCATCGTCACCCATTGAAGTGCCCTTCGATTTTTGGCATTTTTAAGGTCAGATCAACATATATAAGGTCAGGAATTTCACATTTTGCTCTATGTTTGTCACTCTTCAAAATACTAAATGAGCTTTTATATTCTAAGAATGAGCTTTTGACAAATGTTTTCGTATAGTAAAATTGGTGCGAATAGCCGCCGAAACAACATTCGCTATAAACGGTAATGAAAGATGAACATAAATATATTGTACAATATTACCGGGAATATTGTTTTTCTCTACAATAAATAAGATTCGGCAACTGGCAGTTTTATTATAATAATTGTTCTGCAAATTTTAACGCGACTGCACAAATACATATTGTTCTCTTAGACTTCCTGCCGATTTATTACCATCTCTTCTTCAGAACATTAATTATGCACATTGATTTTACAGTTATCTGTTTCAAGCAGTAGCCTCATGCAGTCTTAGACTGCCTATTTTTTCCCTTGCTAATCTCTTCTCTCCCCTTCGTATTGTTTAATAGCATATTAGGGGATTATTATTGGAGTGAATATTGGCTGTAATTCAGCCTTGGTATCTGTATGAACAACACTCTAATTCATATGCTCGTCGGTAAAGTGACCTTGTTGTTTTTCCCTTGCTAATCTCTTCTCTCCCCTTCGATGAGTGTAAACTATTGTTAAATAGCATAATAGGGGATTATTATTGGAGTGAATATTGGCTGTAATTCAGCCTTGATATCTATATGAATATCACTCTAATTCATATGCTTGTCGATGAAGTGACGTTTTGTGAATATGCTATATAATCCCCTATTATGCTGCAGACGAGGCATGGTTTTGAACAGCTAGTTCCCGTCAAAGACATGGACCTTATTTAGACCTGTACCATGTCTGTGACGAGAACAGTAAAACTAACTAATCTAGAAGCACCCCTCACCTCCCCACTGAGTGACTACATTAGTAACTATGATTACAAATAGCTTTATTTAAATTAATAAAAAAACTAAATTTGACTTTCCTTAAACCTTGTCAAGTTGTAGCACTGCTGAAATTCTACTACTAACCCTACCCCCCTTCGCAATGATGAGGAGGGAATCATTGTTTGGTGCTTATGTGATTGACCTGTCAATGCGCTATCATTTCACACCAACAGTGATGTGGGGGGAAAGGATATACATGTTTTATACTTAACATGAATGAAGTAGTTACTATGAGATAAAATACTAAAACCGTGCCAACTGCTTTTCAATAAGATTGTACATGTAGTTTCGGGGATTTGTATGTTCCAACTCAGCGAGTCCAGTGCATTCATTTACAATGGACTTTTCCAGGTCTTTTGTTTCTAAGTCCCTTTATTAAAAGCGGGATTTCGTGTAAAACCATTGTGTAGAAACTTTGAAGATTAATGGATTATTTACCTGGATAAACAGACTTCGACTTCGATCTCCACTTCATATCGCATGAGCACCACAACCAACGAAAGAAATTGAAGTCAACATTTATAATCAAGGTAATGGGTAGATAATTTAACTGTCTTTGATAAGAATTACTCCAGATGAAGATGATATAATTTTGATAATTAATGAGAATGGTTTTTTATATGGCTAAAAAAGAGCAAAAAGAGAGAGCTCAACTATTATTGATATGAATTAGTCAGATATAATTATAATAAGTAATGAAGACGTTTTTTGTTGCTCATATTCACTATAAATTTAATTTCAATGAAATAATTGTATCTATTTAAGTACTATTTATATTTTCATGTTTATATTTTTCTATATATAATCCAATATATTTATATAATTGTCATGCGTTTTTTACATGAGCCTCTGGCTCGGATGTAAGGGCGACCTTATCCCACATTATGACTTTAATAAATTGCTTGCTTGCTTGCTTGCTTGCTTGCTTGCTTGCTTGCTTGCTTGCTTGCTTGCTTGCTTGCTTGCTTGCTTGCTTGCTTGCTTGCTTGCTTGCTTGCTTGCTTGCTTGCTTGCTTGCTTGCTTGCTTGCTTGATTGATTGATTGATTGATTGATTGATTGATTGATTGATTGAAAAAAAGAGAAGGAGAGCTAGGCCGCAATCTTTGATAAGAATTACTCTAATTCTAATAATTACAGAAAACGTTTTTGACCTTTTTTGATCCATTGCTCTGTGTTTGCAGCTCTTTTGCTATAGTATTTGTTTAAACTGCTAGCAATTCAATTTGACTGGTTCATATTTTTTAAGCGATATCGATCTTTTAGTCTCTCTGCTTTACAAGGAGCTTCTACCAAAGTACAAGTGTGGAATGATTTACAGGTTCAACAATTCTATAGGTGTCAATACATGTACACTAAAAAGATTCAATGTTTTTAAACGATGTTTATCTATTTTCAGCCTGATAACCATGAAGGTCCTTGTTGCTGTCCTTGGCTTCGCTCTACTGATGTGTATGTTTGTTGACAACACGGAGAGTCGTCGGCAAGTCAAGCCAGAATACCCCAGTGGAATTAAATACGATGATAAGATGGGAATTTTCAAACGATGTGCAAAAGAAGGACAGAAGTGCACATCTATTGACGACTGCTGTCAGACAGAAGCAGCGATCTGCAGCACTGCCACAGATCCAAAGGAATGTTTTAATTTGAATTAACGATAACTGCTGGCTGTTGTAAAGACCATGTATTTTCCTTAGAAAGTTTACTTTGTTCTTTAAACGGGTTTCCTGTGTTTTGAGATCGACTTGCTATTGTATGGGATCGGTTTACGGATCACAGGGCCGGAGGGAGAATCAAAATATATAGCCGGAGTAGGGAGAAGGTCGATTCTACCTAATTATTATTGAACTATAAGGACTTATTGGATTAATTGTAATATTTTTTGGGCCAATTTAATGCGAACAGCTTATCTCTGAAATACAAACTATTAAATGGTTCAAATTTGAACAATTTGCACTCACTGAATAGCTTCAATAGCTTATATTTAAAAAGAGCAAAGAATATCAGGGAGGAGGGCGAAATGGTCGAAAAAATTAGGGAGGAGGGAGAAAAATAGTATAAAATTTGGGAGGAAGGATATTTTAATCTCTGTTCCTTTTTTCTTCTCCACAAACCCTTTAATGTTATACGGATATGAAAGAGGGAAAATGAATAACTTTTATTAAATTCTTCTTTAAAAAAATGTAATCTAAGTCTATGATTTGTTTGAAAATGAAGAGCCGAAGAGAATTTTAAAGTTTCGAGCAGTACCTTAATCCCAAGGGGGGGTTGAACGGGGGGCGTTTGGGGGTTAGGGGGGGAGGGAGTGTGTTAGGGATCTCAGAGGAAAAAGTTGACGTCGGGTATATGCTTGAAGTGACTTCGTTGTTTTGGAAGATTTTTCGAAGATTGTATTGTTAATATAGTATAATTCTCCAGTTTCATGTTATCTATCACTGCTGTACGATTTGACAAAAGGTGCATTTGCATAAGGATTAGCCTGCGTGGAGGCTCTTGGGGACTGGGGAAGAGGAGATGGGATTGGGGAGAGTGGGGAGAGGAGGGGTGGTGGGGAGAAGGGTTCTCACAGGTTTAGATGTTTCTTATTCAATCTTGATCTATTCCATTCACAAAAAATTAATATTATCAGCATTTTAATCAAAGCAACCAAACGTTTGTACATATATCCCTGGTTGTACGAAGCCTGAATAGCGCTATCCACCGGATAAATCCCTATACACCGGATAAAACCTATACAAAAATACTATACACTGTATAACTCTTACAGAGTATAGAATACTGAAAAATAGCTTATTTACTAATAGGAGAGAAGTGCAGGAAAGAGTTGTACGAAGCCTGAATAGCGCTATCCACCGGATAAATCCTACCCTGGGTTCCAGAGGCTCTAGAGGGGATTGGGGCGAGATTTCGCCTCCCCGCCGGGGGTCTCGCCCCAATCCCCTCTAGAGCCTCTGGAACCCAGGGTAGATAAATCCCTATACACCGGATAAAACCTATACAAAAATACTATACACTGGATAACTCTTACAGAGTACATCTAATACTGAAAAATAGTTTATTTACCAATAGGAGAGAAGTGCAGGGGCTAGTTGTACTAAGCCTGAATAGCGCTATCCACCGGATAAATCCCTAATAAAACCTATACAAATTCTATACACTGGATAACTCTTACAGAGTACAGAATACTGAAAAATAGCTTATTTACTAATAGGAGAGAAGTGCAGGAAAGAGTTGTACGAAGCCTGAATAGCGCTATCGTCTGGATAAATCCTTATACACCGGATAAAACCTATACAAAAATACTATACACTGGATAACTCTTACAGAGTACAGAATACTGAACAATAGTTTATTTACCAATAGGAAGAAGTGCAGGGTCTAGTTGTACGAAGCCTGAATAGCGCTATGCACCGGATAAATCCCTAATAAAACCTATACAAATTCTATACACTGGATAACTGTTATCCAGTGGATAACTTTATCCAGGCTTCGTACATTGCAACTGGCCCCTTTTGAACACCGTATTAAATTCAAGATGCTCCTTACTATTTACCCTACTATGCCATTAATGATCAGGCTACAGGTTACATCAAAGAATTGTTAACCTACCTGCAATCTCAGGTCGTCAAAGAAAAACTCATTACAAAAGCCTACCACTTAAAAAAAAAACATGAGGGACATAAAAGAACTCCGTGTTCAGACATGGGTTTTATGGTGGCAGCTTAATGCGCCTTGATATACCTTCAACTCGAACACGTTGAGTAAGCGCATTGAGCAGTTCTGGAAATGCGCTATATAAGAACTAGCCATTATGTTTAACTTAAAATCTTATTTGCCGACAAGCCTTTTTTGTATGATATGACTGCCCCTGAACTCTGGAATGGATAACCAGAGTATATCAAAGACTGTAACACTTTAGTGTCTTTCAAAACGCCTTTTTATCATCAATTATATATTATTTATCACTGTCTAGAGTAGTGGTTTAAATGTTATATTATATATTTTCTACTTTATATATTTTACTTATTTTTAAAGTTTTAATAGTTGTAATTAATAGCGCCCTTGGAACATTGGAAAATGGCGCTTTACAAATGTCTTCTTCTTCTTCTTAATATATTATTACAATGACTAGGCGGGTATACATGCTTTTACTGGTCCGGTTAACAATGGGGCGCTATCTTAAAAAGTTAGTAACGAGTTGCTTTATTTATGGAATATAAAATGGCGCGCGTATCTAAAAACTGTGATGTGTACAAATGCGCTTTTAAATTTGTCAAATAGCTAGTACAGCGGTGCTAGATAACATGAGCCTGGCCTATCGGCAGTTTTACAATCTTGGAATGGCCTATCGTCTTAATCAACCATATTTGAAACGGTTTTCAAAAATCATTAATTTCTTATGCCGTTATTGTTGGTATTTAAGTTTATAACAGGTCACACTTTTTTTATTTCACCTGATAGATCACCATTTGAAAACCACTAAGAACCCTCTTGATCGGTGAGTGAAATTATACGATTACATTAATTTTAAAAAAATGACAATTGTTATATTGTAAATTTACTTTCAAATGTATTTTCGATGAATTTAAACTGAGATTTAAGAGTATAGTCATAACAAAATGTTCGATTCGTTTTCAGTCAGTTTTTGGTGAATGAAATTGTTTTGACCTCCGTTAAACAAATCAACACCTTTAATGTAAACACAAATATGTAATTGTAATTTATATACATTTCAGCATTTATTTCATAGTGTTATGATTTAGACAATAGTTGAAATAATATGGGCAAATCACAACAGTTTCTTAAGAGGAGGTAAATTTTCTCATACACTTTCTTATTTTCGCGAAATCAAATTTTAAGTGTTCGAGTATTTGTAAGTGGATCTTAGATGTTTTTATGTTACATTAAAATAATAATTTCATAATGAAAACTAAAGGATATAAAATCAATATCCCAATTATTATTGATTAGATTTAAAAAAAATATATTAATAATGGTAAATTATGACAAAATACAAAATGATAAATATAAATTATACAGGCGAATAATTTTTGCTATATTTTTGGCTATTCTTCACCAAATTGAAACATCCTTTAGGATACGGATTGGTTTTAAAAAACAATATCGTCCTTCCAAAACATTGCCCTAAACCTAACCAAACAATAGCGGTACTGTATAACAGGGACCAACCAAAACAAAGCCTTCGACTGGTGAAGCCGTCTAACTGTATTTTTATAATGTGTTTCAAAGAAGCAATGTTCTTTTAAGAAGTTATTGAAATAATTATTTTGCAGAAAAATAAACAATTTCAACTTGTAAAGATATATCAAATATTAGATGTGTTTTGCTTAGTGTAATGTAGTTGCAATTGAAACCTGCCTGGGTCCTTAAGTCGCCGTTATTTAATTCCACTTAGTGCGATTTAAGGCGTTTTAAGGCGATTTTACTATACTATGAAATAATGTCAAATTGCTACTGTGGAATAGAGCGCAAACATTATGTTCATGAAATATATGGGATCAAATTGCTACTGTGGGATAGAGCGGAAACACTATATCCATGAAATAGAATCAAATTGATACTGTGGAGTAGAGCGCAAACACTATATCCATGAAATAGAATCAAATTGCTACTGCATGTGGAATAGAGCACAAATACTATATCCATGAAAAAGAATCAAATTGTTGCTGTGTAATAGAGCGCAAACACTATATCAATGAAATAGAATCAAATTGCTACTGTGGAATAGAGCACAAACACTATGGCATGAAATAGAATCAAATTGCTACTGTGGAATAGAGTACAAACACTATGGCATGAAATAGCATCAAATTGCTACTGTGGAATAGAGCACAAACACTATATCCATGAAATAGAATCAAATTGCTACTGTGGAATAGAGCGCAAACACTATATCCATGAAATAGAATCAAATTGCTACTGTGGAATAGAGCGCGAACACTATACTGCCATGAAATAGAATCAAATTGCTACTGTGGAATAGAGCACAAACACTATGGTATGAAATAGAATCAAATTGCTACTGTGGAATAGAGCGCGAACACTATATCCATGAAATAGAATCAAATTGCTACTGTGGAATAGAGCACAATCACTATATCCATGAAATATAATTAAATTGCTACTGTGGAATAGAGCGTAATCACTATATCCATGAAATATAATTAAATTGCTACTGTGGAATAGAGCGCAAACACTATATCCATGAAATAGAATCAAATTGCTACTGTGGAATAGAGCGCAAACACTATATCCATGAAATAGAATCAAATTGCTACTGTGGAATAGAGCGCAAACATTATATCCATGAAATAGAATCAAATTGCTACTGTGGAATAGAGCGCAAACATTATATCCATGAAATAGAATCAAATTGCTACTGTGGAATAGAGCGCAAACACTATATCCATGAAATAGAATCAAATTGCTACTGTGGAATAGAGCGCAAACATTATATCCATGAAATAGAATCAAATTGCTACTGTGGAATAGAGCGCAAACATTATATCCATGAAATAGAATCAAATTGCTACTGTGGAATAGAGCGCAAACACTGTATTGATGAAATAGAATCAAATTGCTACTGTGGAATAGAGCGCAAACACTATATCCATGAAATAGAATCAAATTGCTACTGTGGAATAGAGCACAAACACTATGGCATGAAATAGAATCAAATTGCTACTGTGGAATAGAGTACAAACACTATGGCATGAAATAGCATCAAATTGCTACTGTGGAATAGAGCACAAACACTATATCCATGAAATAGAATCAAATTGCTACTGTGGAATAGAGCGCAAACACTATATCCATGAAATAGAATCAAATTGCTACTGTGGAATAGAGCGCGAACACTATACTGCCATGAAATAGAATCAAATTGCTACTGTGGAATAGAGCACAAACACTATGGTATGAAATAGAATCAAATTGCTACTGTGGAATAGAGCGCGAACACTATATCCATGAAATAGAATCAAATTGCTACTGTGGAATAGAGCACAATCACTATATCCATGAAATATAATTAAATTGCTACTGTGGAATAGAGCGTAATCACTATATCCATGAAATATAATTAAATTGCTACTGTGGAATAGAGCGCAAACACTATATCCATGAAATAGAATCAAATTGCTACTGTGGAATAGAGCGCAAACACTATATCCATGAAATAGAATCAAATTGCTACTGTGGAATAGAGCGCAAACATTATATCCATGAAATAGAATCAAATTGCTACTGTGGAATAGAGCGCAAACATTATATCCATGAAATAGAATCAAATTGCTACTGTGGAATAGAGCGCAAACACTGTATTGATGAAATAGAATCAAATTGCTACTGTGGAATAGAGCGCAAACACTATATCCATGAAATAGAATCAAATTGCTACTGTGGAATAGAGCGCAAACATTATATCCATGAAATAGAATCAAATTGCTACTGTGGAATAGA
Source organism: Metridium senile (assembly GCA_949775045.1). Lineage (NCBI taxonomy): Eukaryota > Metazoa > Cnidaria > Anthozoa > Actiniaria > Metridiidae > Metridium > Metridium senile. The sequence continues at coordinate 16,947,234 of OX459104.1, forward strand.
GCGCAAACATTATATCCATGAAATAGAATCAAATTGCTACTGTGGAATAGAGCGCAAACACTGTATTGATGAAATAGAATCAAATTGCTACTGTGGAATAGAGCGCAAACACTATATCCATGAAATAGAATCAAATTGCTACTGTGGAATAGAGCGCGAACACTATATCCATGAAATAGAATCAAATTGCTACTGTGGAATAGAGCGCGAACACTATATCCATGAAATAGAATCAAATTGCTACTGTGGAATAGAGCGCAAACATTATATCCATGAAATAGAATCAAATTGATGCTGTGGAATAGAGCGCGAACACTATATCCATGAAATAGAATCAAATTGCTACTGTGGAATAGAGCGCGAACACTATATCCATGAAAAAGAATCAAATTGCTACTGTGGAATAGAGCGCAAACATTATATCCATGAAATAGAATCAAATTGATGCTGTGGAATAGAGTACAAGTAAATTTGTAATGAGGTATTGTCAATTTGTATTTGTTGATTCTGGTTGAGTGACTAAATTGTCAATAAAAAGAAACTATTATAGTTAGTAACTATGTTGTATTTATGAGTTCCCAACCATAGAAACAATGATATTAATATACACCCTTCCCATAATGCGGGACGCCATTTTGAATTAATTACTTGTGACGTCAATTGCGGGTAGGTTTCCCAAGGCATGTATATTTCACTGTACTTTTCACTCAGCGCTTCAGGTCCTACAGGTGTATATATATACGATATTTAAAGAAGATTTTGAAGACATTCTTTAGATTTGTCCTTTTACTTTTTAAAAATTGTTTGAGTTCTAAAATCTAATGCGTATTTTTATAACGCCTCGAATCGGCCGCAAAGAAGAATAATTTGTAGCGGGGAGCTGTGAAGGTAATTTAAAAGCTGTCAGTCTCTAAATATAATTGGTTTTCGTTTTCTTGAGCTAACAAGCGATGATATTCCTGACTCAATACATATTATAGCAAAGTCAGAAAAGTACAAGCCGATCGAGCTATCTTTTTATCACTAGTTTATCAGTATCATTAGTCAATATATTTAATAGATGTTTTGGTGTAAACAAGTCTATTGATGACATCTGAATCACCGATTTTTCGAGTATTTATCACCCGAGACGCACATTTTATAATATTTCGCCATTCTTTCGAAGTGTAATTCTTTATCTTTTCAAGCGACTCTAAAATCTGGTTTTGCAGTGATATCAAGTCAGTTTTCTTGAACCTGCACATTGATTAATTCATTGAATAAATAAATAAGGTTAGTGTTAAGCTCACGGGCACTGAAATATCTCTCTACATTTTTATTCTAAACGTATACTTCGAAACAATAGCGTTGGAATTTAATATGTCGAGATTCAGTCGTTATGATTTCTTCAAAAGTTTCGGAAAAGTTATTGCATTTATATCGATAGCACTATGCAATGCCTCGACACAATTGTTTACACTACGTATCTTTAGCTTGAAACTCGACGATTTTTTAGAGAAAGCATAGCTCGATTGTCTTGTAATTTCCAACTTTGCTACAGTGAGCACTGAGCTCGGGATATCTTTACATATTAGCTCAAGAAAACAAAAGAAAAAAGGCATTATATTGAGAGTGTGAAAGCAGTAAATTACCTTCACATGTACAGCTCGGATTGACGAGAGCCGCTAAGGACCTTCTTCTTTGCGGCCGATTTATAACGTTTTAAAAATACGTGTTAAAATTTGGAACATAGACAAATAAAAGTTAAAGGTCTAATCTAAAGAATGTCTTCAAAATCTTCTTTAAATATTGTATATATACACCTGTAGGACCTGAAGCGCTGAGTGAAAAGTACAGTGAAATATACATGCCTTGGGAAACCTACCCGCAATTGACGTCACAAGTAATTAATTCAAAATGGCGTCCCGCATTATGGGAAGGGTGTATAATAATATGAAATCCTTGAAGTGCATTGTTTGAGCTCTGTTCACTCGGCAGGTGAACAATCAGTTGATTTCACGCACGCACTTCCGGTTAGTATAAGCCAATCAGAAGCATTTCTGTCGCATCGCCAACAGTTCTAAGATGGCGTCGTTCGTCAGAGTTGTTTCCCGTGTTAACCCTCGATAAATACTTCCTTAAAATAACTTTACATGAAAAAGTTATATGTTACTTGGATGTTAAAAGTTCACTGCTGCTCTATCAGGGATAAAAAAGAATAAAAGCAAAACGCAAATGCCTAAAAGTAACCGAAATTGTTTTTGTCTCGAGGCGCCATTTTGGAACTATTTGTTTTGACAAACAATCCTTTGCGCGCTTCGAAGCGAGATCAACTGAAAAGAGATGGCTCAAAGATGGCCGTTTTTAACCAAATATTAATTATTTGACAAAACAAATATTTCTTGAGAAAAACATGTATTAAATTACAAATGATGCATCGCACAGAATGCCCGACCACATCCGGGTCTTTTCTGGTGTTTGAGCGCGAAGTTCAATCAGGCGAAGCGCATTTAAAAAGAAAACAGGCCAAAATTGCTCAACTTCGTGTAATAAAATACATTTTAAAACTTTTTAAGTTAGGTAGGGGGTGCAAATTAAAGATGAAATGTTGACTAAACGTTTGCACTATCAAATGCTTAATAAGTCAATAACTAAGACTATTTCTTTTGAGCTCAAATTTGTCAAAAATCGGCTTTTTTTGTGGGGAGCCAATATTCCAACTGTAATTTGTGGGTTTTAATAACACTTTAAACTTAGGTAGGGGGTGCAAAATTAACATCGTAATCCAAGCAACATGTTGCACCCTTTACTTCTACAAAAACCTTTTTAATAAGCTTCTCTTTTTTAAGCTGAATATTTGAGCACATTATCTAAGGCTCTTGAGGCTGACTAAAAGTTATGCGGTGTAATAAGTTAAGCTGCGATTTGTAATATCTCTAATTAAGTAATCCTACTCCCTTTGTTCTCGGTAATAAATCAGCTTAAGTCGGACAAGTGAAATGATCCTTTTGTCAACCGTTCAGAACTTTAGCAGTGACATTCCCATGAGAGACGTTCAAACAACCAATCAGAACTATCAATGTCGATAATTTATTCGAATTATGCCTATTTTGAATAATTTGCGAGCCGTAAGTAAATGTCCAAAAAGACAATAGAATTCTGTGCGATGTTTATATTTCCGACATCCTTTGCAGTCGTTAGGGTGTTAAATCTATCTTTGTCCGCGACAACGATATGGAAAAAGGTGTAAAAATATAATATGGATAATGCTTATTATTAACACATTCATTTTACCACCACAGGAAGCCCAACACAATGATTCTCTGCACCTTATTGATGTTCGCATTTTGTTTCAATGCCATTCAATCACGTGAGTAATTCCATATTACAACATTCCTCTATATTCTGAAAGCTAAGAAACTTTACAAGATATAGAAACTTGTGATTATTGTAATTATAGGAATCTTATTATTGTAATTATAAGTTGTTTGTGATAATGATTTCTATCATGTTTACGTGAACATTTTGTTTTCTAGAATTATCATTGAATTTGAATACGGACCTACAGGATACAGGTAATCCTTCCTTCCTTGGTTTCTTGGTTCCTTGCTTCCTTGCTTCCTTGCTTCCTTGGTTCCTTGCTTCCTTCCTTCCTTCCTTCCTTCCTTCCTTCCTTCCTTCCTTCCTTCCTTCCTTCCTTCCTTCCTTCCTTCCTTCCTTCCTTCCTCATCTCATCTCATCTTTCCCATCCTTATTTTATCTCCATTATAGGCTCTGAATCCAAAGACGATGCAAACCTCAAAACGGTAACCATAAAGGGAGTGGCCAAGTACAAACCTGGGGGTGACTCACTTCTCCTTAACTTACTTATCAAGGGAGGACCTGGGTTGATGCCCGGTAGCACATCGAACTCTGCCACATTCGGATCTACTGGTGCGTTGCCTAATTCCGCTAGTGTTGGGGGAACAACGACTTCAGGTCCTATAAGTACTGGGGGGACAACGTCTTCAGGTCCTACTAACCCAACGTCGACTCCATTTGGGATAAGCTCTGATGCAGGCAATTTCAAAGGTTTATTCATAAATAAATTGATATTGTTGCAGTAGACTGTTTGAGTGACAAATTGAATATACATATATATAAATAAATAAATGAATGAATGAATAATTGATTGATTGATTGATTAAATGAATGAGCGATCGAATGAATGAATGAACGTACGAATGAATGAATAAACGAATGAATGAATGGCATGAATGAATGATGAATGAGTGAATGGATATAATGAATGAATGAATGAATAAATGAATGATCGAATGAATGAATGAATGAATGAATGAATGAATGAATGAATGAATGAATGAATGAATGAATGAATGAATGGAATGAATGAATGGAATGAATGAATAAATAAAAGATCGAAGGAATGAATGAACGAATAAATTTATAAATGAATGGATAAATGAATGAATGAATGAATGAATGAATACATAAACAAATAAATGAGTGAACCAACGAATGAATACATTTATAATTCATATTAATGTAGTATTATATACCCTCATCAATCGAATACACTGATTGATCAAACGTTCAGACTAAGAAGAAAAAGCATTAAAATTGCATAATCGAATACCTAATCAACTCACCGATTGATCAAACGTTCCATTTACCAAATTACATTTCAGACTACGAAGAAGAAGCTTTAGAATTGCATAACCAGTTCAGGGCTGTCCATACATCCCAGCCGATGATATTGGACGAGACTATGAACCAAGGAGCGCAGGCGTACGCCGAGAAAATCGCACGAGAGGGACATTTGCAACACTCTTCCAGGGAGGAACGAGGTACCACAAATTTAAATTGTAAAATAAGCCATATACTTTTTTCATAAATGATGTTCAATTTATTTTACAAGTTAATATATTTAGAACTGTAATACTGGTTTATACTGTCCTAGACTTGCTCCAAGTCTGGCTCGTTGAATTTTCAGTTGTTTTCCGAAAATCATATCGGCCGAGAGCTTTCCGAGGGGAATCACGAGAAAGGAGAGAGAAAGACATTCAACTTGATCTCACATGTTCTGAATTCTTACTGGCTAATATTCACTAAAATCTATTATGTCACCGGACAGGATTTGGTCCGGCAAGCTGTTGAATATTAATGAGGTGCCGAGTTTTACAAGTCTCGTTCGTCTTTCTCTCTCCTTTCTCGTGATTCCCCTCGGAAAGCTCTCGACCGATATGAGTATCCAATCCCAATTCCCAATCAATTTTTTATCAAAATCCCAATTACCACAGGAAGCCCAAACATTAACCACAGGAAGCCCAAATTGAATACTAACCACAGGAAGCCCAAGATAGTTCGATTTTCTCTTCTAGTCTACTAAAACGACGTAAAATGTTGCAAATTACTCAATTTAAAACATTATTTTAGCATCTAAAGAGAAAACGAATGGACAAGAAATAGCCAAATCCTATGGACAAATCCCAATCCCAATGGACAAATCCCAATCCCAATGGGCAAATCCCAATTCCCAGCCTCGAAAAAAGGCAAATCCCAATTCCCAATTTACCCCTTCAGGACCCTCCGATATATATGATTTTCGGAAACCACAGGAAGCCCAATCAACTGAAAATTCAACGAGCGAGACTTGGAGCAAGTCTAATACTGTCCGGGCGACACCTTGATGAGCTTGGGCACCCTGTGGAAAAATTAGCAACGAGTTGCTATATATTGCGATATTGTGGCTTCGAAAAACATTGAAAGGCTCTAAGTGAGCCAGTATGTTATAATATATATATGACATTATACTAGCATGGCACCCTGAACTTTTCTTCCAAGACCACAGTATGGTGACGTAATGTTTCAAGTACGACAATGAGGACTGGTTCGGTTCGGCATTATTACTCAAAGACTTTTTTTCAACAAAAATCGCCAAGTAAAATTCTTTCTAAGTCTGATGTTTACTAGTAGAGACGAGAGTAGGGTAATATCTACAGGACAAAGAACATTCCATTACAGAAGTGTAAAACTGTGGAACAGTCTTGACAAAGACTTAAAATTAGAAGAAGAAACTTAAAACAAATATGCTTAACAAATTTATAGATACTTAATTTAATTAATGTAATTTATAGGGTATATATATGTATATATATATATATATATATATATTTATTTCTTATTATTTTTATTATTACTATTTTTTTTTTCTCTCTTTTGACTCTAGATATATTTTATTTGTAATTTATGTTCTCTGAAAAGCCTTCTAAGGACGAGAATAAAAATGTATGTATGTATGTAATATCTAGGGCTGTCCACAAGTTGCTCCAAAAAGTCAAAAACGTTGCTCATAATTTCCCAAAATGTTGCTCAAAAGTTGCTCAAAAAAACAAAAAGTTGCTTAAAAGTTGCTCAAAAATCTAAAAATTGCTAAAAAGTTGCTCGAAATTTTTTGACGCTTCTTATCAATTTGATAATTTCATAGCATAGAATTCCATCAGCTTTAATAATATATCGTGTTAACATAAATTTAGAATATTTTCTTGGTTTTTGCAGAAAAGTTTGTTTTGATTTTACAACCGCTGACCACCTGGATCGTATTTATAAATTAACACAGGAAGACCACTGCTTCACGAAGTGTATTCAAATACTATTCAAATACTGTAAAGCCTATTGTCAAACAGAATTTGAATCATTGGAGTAAAAAAAATGTATTGGGCCTGTTAATTGGTTTGAATTGATGTTAAAAATTAAAAAAAAGAACAAAAGTTGCTCGAAAGTGAAAAAGTTGTTCGAAATTGGAAAAGCTGCTCGAAATCGGAAAAGTTGCCCAAAATTTGTCGAGCAACTTGTGGACAGTCCTAGTAATATCTGTGCAAGGAATTATTCGTAGTAACTGCATGGAAAAATTGTTCCAGTAACTTGAAATTTGTTCCAGTTACTGCTAGGAGGACTAGACCAGGTTTCCAGTGTTCTCAAGGGATTAATTAAAATCAGACCATTTCATTGGCAGAATACCTCGTGAATAATTGATGAGTATTTGAAGTTTTCCTGATTAACTTGAACAGTTGAAATCTGTCAGTAAAAGACTAACTGCATGACATTAACAGGCATTCTTTGAAAAGTTGTGCAGCTCTGTGCAAAATCTATGCCAAACTAAAATTGTAATGATTGGTATGTAGTTTTCTGTTCAGGGCTTTTGCAGCCTCTTTTTGGTATTTTCTAAATGCATTTCAGGCTTGCAACGCACTATTCATTATTTATGCAGTATTCAGTATTCTAAGATTTTTGAAAAAGCTGTTGTATACTAATAGGACAATGACATGACTTTCGGAGAGCATATTGTTTATTTGCGGCCCGAGTAGGGTCATTTGCCCGAAAATAAACAACATACCCGACAAAAGTTATGTTATTCCATTATCATCAATATATTAGGTCAAGTTTCAGAACAATAAAGACATTTGGGAAATTTTCTGAAACAGGGATGATGCGGTATGATTTGCGGCCCGCCAAAATTCATTTTCGTCCGTTAGGCGCGCGTTTTCAATAGGGCAGTTTGTTATTTGGACTAGTATATTGATGATAGTTATTGTTGTTGCTTTGTGTAGCGGGTCAAGGGGAAAATCTTTCGTATGGATGTTCAAGTAACGAAGGACAGACAATAGAGGAAGCGGTCAAAGGCTGGTAAGTAAATAACTACATAAGGAAATTGATAACACAAAAAGGCTAGAAAAGAGAACAATGCTTTGTACAACTTACTGCCTATTAAAAATAGTTCTTATAGCCTTAGAAAAAGTAGTTGTATTATGCCTGCTATTAATACGGATAGATTTAAAAACAGTTTTTCAAATAGATTAATGTTTAGATATTTTTAGTGTATTATAATATAGTTTTAGTAATTTAGGATTCATATATTTATCCTTTTTTGTACTTAGATTATTATTATTATTATTATCATCATCAGCAGCAGCAGCAGCAGCAGCATCATCAGCATCATCATCATCATTATCATCATTATTATTATTATTATTATTTACCCATTACTGCATGGTATTGACATATCCATCTATCCATTCATTCGTCCATTTTTTCATCTGTCTAGGTACAATGAGGTCTGTAGTCCCGGTTATGATTTCAATGGTAGTGGCGGTCGGGGTGGTACCGGTCATTTCACACAATTAGTTTGGGATGCTAGCATTAAGCTGGGCATTGGTCGTGCTGAAGTCGTAAGGCATGGTATGAAATGCGCGTACATTGTTGGGCGGTACGAGCCACAGGGGAATTTCTTCACTGGAAACGATGACTATAGGTAAGTTAGTTTATCAATCATTGTTAAAAGATTGAGTCGGTTTTCATTGTTATTTGTAGGGCTTTATATCGCGTATTTCCCTGGTCATTATCAATTCAAGGTCTTTATATATACAGATATTGACCTAATAGGAGGTCTTTATACAGATAATGCCCTATAAATAGGAGGTCTTTATACAGATATTGCCCTCGTCCCATTCTTTCTCAGGTTATGGACACTGTGAAAGAGTGAGTTACATACCGAGAATGGAGGCTATCATCCATATATATCCCGCTGGGATAGGGTTAGGGTCCATTCTCGGTATTTATCTCTTGCTTATCATCATCATCAACCCCATCACCATCACCATCACTGTCATCCCCACCACCACCACCACAACCACCATCAATTGTTAATCAATCGTTATCATCATCACCACAACCACAACCACAACCACAACCACAACCACAACCACAACCACAACCACAACCACAACCACAACCACAACCACAACCACAACCACAACCACCACAACCACCACCAGTACCACCATCGCTATCATCATCACCACCACCACCATTACCACCACAACCACCACCACCACCACTATCATCAATCGTTAATCAATCGTTATCATCATCACCATCACCACAACCACAACCACAACCACAACCACAATCACAACCAGTACCACCACCAGTACCACCATCGCTATCATCACCACCACCACCACCATCATCACCACCATCATCATCATCATCATCATCATCATTACTCACTTATGTTTCTCTACAGGAAAAATGTCAAGAAGGGCAGTTTTGACAAGAACACCTATTGTCCAAACATCAATGACGATAAGCCGGGAGTCTTTGCCGCTGACCAAGCCATGAAGAAAAGTCATCTTCATAAGAAGCATCACTGAGAATGC
>OX459104.1:16961430-17053930 GCA_949775045.1 Metridium senile
TTCATTCGCTAATTCAATGTTGGATTAAAGAGAGGAAAAGATGGAAGGAAGGAATAAAGGAAGCAAGCAAGCAAGCAAGCAAGCAAGCAAGCATGCATGCAAGCAAGCAAGCAAGCAAGCAAGCAAGCAAGCAAGCAAGCAAGCAAGCAAGCAAGCAAGCAAGCAAGCAAGCAAGCAAGCAAGCAAGCAAGCAAGCAAACAAGCAAACAAGCAAGGAAGGAAGCAAGGAAGCAAGGAAGGAAGGAAGGAAGGAAGGAAGGAAGGAAGGAAGGAAGGAAGGAACGAACGAACGAACGAACGAACGAACGAACGAACGAACGAAGGAAGGAAGGAAGGAAGAAAATATGTATATTATTTATACGGGTTAATGGGCTCCTGTTGACGCTGTTTATCGTTCTACATTTTCATTAATATTGGTCAACAGCTGTGCAACAAGCCGTTGTGGTATCTCACAATTTTGTAATATTGATATACTCACGGTTTACGAGGGCCATGGCATTAACATAGAAGGTGCACATCAAATAGAAGTAGAGCAGCAACATGTTGGGCTTCCTGTGTCGAGAAATATCATTGTTATATACATATATTTCATTGACGCAACAACACAACGATCAAACGACTACGCATGCGTGTCAAACATTTCACAACGAAAAATTTGCCATTGTAAACATAAGGAATTTCGACTACATTAGGACTACAGTGTTTGAAGTCGATTTATAAGAAATTCCCGTGTACACAACCTTTGTTATATTGCGAAGTTCCATGTGGTCTCGCTTCAAAGCGCACAAAGTATTGTTTGTCAAAACAAACAGTTCCAAAATGGCGCCTCGAGACAGCACGATTTCGGTTACTTTTAGGCATTTGCGTATTGTCTTTATTCTTTTTTATCCATGATAGAGCAGCATTTAACTTTTATTGTTTAAGTAACATACTTTTTAATGTAAAGTTATGTTAAGGTCGTATTTATAGAGGGTTAACACGGGAAACAACTCTCTCGAACGACGCCATTTTGGAGCTGTTGGCGATGCGACAAAAATGCTTCTGATTGGCTTATACTAGCCGGAAGTGAGCGCGCGAAATCACCTGGTTACTATTTATTGACACTTTTGTAAACCAGAAGTCCATACTCTAATGCATGCAAAGGATGTCGGTAATACGATCAGAATTTGTAATTTATTACTCTTTTTCCAATGAATATAAGTTGTTGTTGTAATATCTTAAACTTATTTAGATCGATCTCAGTTTTTACAAAACTTGTGTGAAATCTCGCAAGCTGATTGGCTGAGAGCTATGTTCAATAAGAGGACAGACAGACGTCATTTTTGGCTATTGACAATAGATTACGTCATCGTGTCACGCAACACTTGTGAAAAGTCAAAGGAAAGTTTGCGATCTACACGAAGGTTTTTCCTCCAAAAAATCCCGATAAAAACATGTTTATATGGAGAGATTATGATGGGAATTGACCTAATGTAAGTAGAAAATTGCAATAAATGTCACTGTGTTTGCATCGATTGTTTGTCATTTGTATTTTATGGAATTTTATAACTTTTTGTCAAATTTTCAACTGTCGCTAGCCGTCGAAAGATTTTTCAACAAAAACATGTCCAGAAATGTTTTCGATGAAAACCATTCCTCTAGCGTTTGTGTGAATGACTTTTTTGCCATTTTTATTTTAAAGCGAAAAAAAAGTTGTGTTACGTTCTCGCTACGCTCGTGGTTCCACTTGAGTTTTGAACATTTTTTGACGCCCTCTATGATCAATAACAGGACAGACAATGAAAAACTATGTGCGATTTGTTAAGTAAACAGTTCAAGATTTCGCCCCATATGTGAAAACGAATTAAATCTACAAAAACACTTAAAGACTGTCATTCATTGGATTCTCTATGGATAAAATTGTTGCATGGCAGCCTTTAATTAAATAGGATAATTATTCTTTTTTCAGGACCACGTACGTAAATCCCCGGCCTCAAAAATATCAATCAAGCGTTAGGATCTCAAAAAAAAAACCACAATGTACAACCTAGATGGTAAGCAACAGATACGTGTAAGTGATGAGAAAAAATCTAATCAATATTCCCCTTCGTGAACAGTTCTCTGCACCATCAAGATAGACGGTTCTTCTTTGTATTGAAGCGATATCCAAGCGTTGTTAAGTTTGCTCTAAGTTAAGACATTACAATCCCCTAACAGTAATCAAAAAGAGTTCACCGTTCACCGAGTCCGAAAATGACAAAGAAACCGCAAACCGCTCAGTTTTGCAAAACAGCACATAAACTGAAAACTATCTGGTGCCCATGCAGGCACACTGGGACTTGAATCCGGAACACAGCAGTGAAGGATAGTACCCTTTCTACCCGGCTGAACCATGCCACCCAAATTTGAAATCAATATAAAAATCTTACCTTGGTATAGTAACGTTGACTCTGCAAAAAGTTTCAGAGTAGTGGTTTCCTCGAAAGAGAGGCTTTACTGATAGTGAGTAGGGAGTCCGTCTCATTTATATAATATCTGGGTACCAGGGTAACGACTCTCTCTACGTGTATTGCGTGTTTTGAAATAGCTTAACAAATAATGAAGTCCATGAGGTCTATTCTAAAACATGTTCACTAACACAACAAATAAAGCTGTTGACAGAACGTATTTTACAAAATACTAAATTTACTACAATAATGGTGTCGCGGAGATCCCCGATCATTATAAAATCATTATAACAGTGGACAGAAACTCTTTGAAATGGTTTTGTAAATGTATTTTTTTATTTTCCATCGTTCGTTCAAACGGGGGAAAAGATGTCTCTGTTATCAGGGTTGCCCTCCTACAAGGGTCACTCTAAAAGAGACAATGTTGTCCTGATCTATCTGTCAATCAAGTATGAGTGTTTACAACAAATAAAGCTGTTGACAGAAATATCGAGCGAAAACACTTTTAAAACTCGGGGGATTGACTCTATTTGTCATCGCACAGCCGTATCTTTTAGTCGCTGGAATCAACCGTTGATCACCCCTACCATTTGGGCAAAGAGAGTCCATCCCCAGGGTTTTAAAAGTGTTTTCGTTCGATCTTTCGGTCAACAGCTTTATTTGTTATGCTAATTAACATGTTTTAGAATAGACCTCATTGACTTCATTATATGTTTATCCATTTCAAAACACGATGCAATACACCTAGAGAGAGTAGTATCCCCGGTTACCAGATAAAAATAATAAGTATTAAAAATAAAAATAAAAATAAGCTTAGCTGCCAAGAACATCGCACAGCCGTACCATTTAGTGGCTGATATCAACCGTTGGGCAAAGGGAGCCCATCCTCCACCCTGCCCCCGCCGGGCACTAAAACCATGAAATCAAAACAAAATAGTTTCTAAATAATGTAATACCAGAGTTGTTACACACTTTACAGGCTAAAGGACATATCGAAAACATGCATAAATATATAAAATCCCTTTTTAATTTCTTCCTTCAATGTTTATCTGCGTGTTGACGAAATTGCTTTATATTTTGCAAAACATAAACATCTTTAAGTTGTTATGACAAATGAAGTTATGCCTAGAAATGTACAAAACAAAACTCTAAAATCACAATAACACTTTTGCGGAGATCCTCGATCAGCGCTCGAAATAGCAAAATACATAGCAAAAAATCATTACAACAGTAGACAGAAACAGTTTGAAATGGTTTTGTAAAAGCAATTTTCTAATTTCCATCGTTCGTTCAAACATGGGAAAATGTTTTCCCTGTTACTGGGTTACCTTCCTACAAGGGTCACTCTAGAAGAGACAATGATTCTCTGATCTATCTGTCAATCAAGTATGAGTGTTTACATGAGACATCTTTTCATGTCTCGGCTACGAGGGTTACTCTGCTGGTAGAGTTACCCTCTTTGTGAAAATGAGTGACCCTTGTAGGCGAGACAGCTTTTCTTCATGTAAACTCGACACTTTATCTCTTTATCCCTTTGTCCCTGGGGTACCGAGACGTCTCGCGATTTGAATATTAAGTTCAGATACGCTTTTAGCGATCAAAATATATTGAAAATTGTTTATTTTCACTAGCAGCACTACCATAATCTTGATTGCTAATGATAAAGCAAAAGTTAAACTTGACTATTGAATGTATTAGTGTTGTTGTTGATATTTGTCTCCTCAACCCTCTGTCAAACAAACCGATAGTCGAACCTTCTCGAAAGGGACAGCTCTTTTCCATCTAAATGCTCGTTAAACTACCAGGGATGACATTTTCCTGTGTAAACGGCCCTTTTGTGATTCAAAGGCCCCCAATGGCCAACTCGTGGATTGCCAGAACATTTCGAAAGCGCTTAGAGTTTAAGTAATGATTTGTGTAAGAAGTAGGCAACTCTCTATTGTTCTGCGGCAATAGCAACTTCCCCACATAAGAATGTCTCAGTTTTCAGACTGAAAGTATATTGGCCTATAAGTAACAAATTTTAAAAATAAAATGTGCAAAAACTCTGTTTTGGAACAAACTAGTTTCTTTTGTACTAAAATATCTCGTCCAATCATAAGCGCTCAAAACAATAGCCAAAAGATGTTTACAATTCGATATGTTCCCCACATAGACATTTTTATATATAAAGGCTCAGGAAATTTTAGATGAAAAGGGAATTGGATATCAAATAATTAAAATATTAAAAAATCCGCTTAGTTTTGAAATTATGGCAGATTTTCATGTTTTAACCAATGAGATGGACGGATTAGACAATGCACAATTAGCACCTTTCTGCATTCCATTGCCGTTTGCCTGCCTACTTCTTACACACATCATTACTTAATACCACTTTTCATGTTGACTATGTAGACTATATTTAAAAAATCTCAGAATTCCATATGAAAATAATGAATGTTAGCATCATGATATTGACAAGACAAGGCATTGATTTCAAACAACGAAAACTTTATCTAATAGATTTGAAATGGATGTAATTCTGAACTTCGACCAAATTGGACAATATTGTAGTTAACTCAGATGTTGTCTACATCTTATAAAACCGGTAATAAAACGTCAAAGTTGGTCTAAATTCTATAGTGACGTTATATTCCCATGTAATCGATAGCGCCGAATTTGTTTATTTTGTCATGATTATAAAACTCATTTCCAGATACGAGCTGGATCTTTTAATGTCTCGGCTACAAGGGTTATTCTGCTGGTAGATTTACCCACTTTGTGAAAATAAGTGAGCCTTGTAGGCGATTCATTTATGCAAATTTGGAAAAATAAATCGAGCCTTCCAACATCGATAGGGACGCTTCAGTAGGTTTGGCTAGTATAGGCTGCGTCGGTGTTTGATATAAAACAATACGTAGTATAATGGAATTTGTAACTGACTGTTTGAAATATAAATGGAAACTAGTGAGTAAACTAGTATAGGCTGCGTCGGTGTTTGATATAAACGATAGGTAATAGAATGAAATTTGTAACTGACTGTTTAAAAAATGAATGGAAACTATAGCGAGTAAACTTGTATAGGCTGCATCGTTGTTTGATATAAACAATAGGTAATAGGTTTTTTGAAATAGCTGTAATAAATAATAATTTATGCTAGTATCGAGCATTTAGAGCGGACTTATGTAGTGTCACGTGATATTTCTTTAAGTGTTGATGTCTTATTGGCCATGTTAAACGAGTAGGGGCTAAAAGGGGACTGGGTACTAGTTTCTAGAATTAAAGCAATTAATAAATAAACTACACAACATGAAAAAGCACATCAAAATATACCATATCACAAATGTTGATGCTATTTGATTGAATATTTCCATTGCCATAAAAAATAATTGCAAAGATCCATAAGATTGCAAAGGAATGTATGGTTTGGAGGGACAGCTGTCTAAATATTGCGAAATATTAAAAAAAGACAACAGGTTATTTTCAATTATAAATGAAAGCTCCCTAACTGCTACGAGTCACCGATATAAAACATAAAGTTATACCTTTACCCACACACACATACAAAAACGACTACCATAACAACGGCGCCGGTATCGATGTGAAGTTTAACCTTTTTTATTTCAATGCATTTCATGGCACGTTCCTTTACAGCAAATGGGCTACATGACAGCGATTGGTAAAGCATTCTCAGTGATGCTTCTTATGAAGATGACTTTTCTTCATGGCTTGGTCAGCGGCAAAGACTCCCGGCTTATCGTTATCTTTGATGGTTGGACAATAGGTGTTCTTGTCAAAACTGCCCTTCTTGACATTTGTCCTGTAGAGAAACATAAGTGAGTAATGATGATGTTGATGATGATGGTACGTGGTGGTGATGATAGCGATGGTGATACTGGTTGTGGTTGTGGTTGTGGTTGTGGTTGTGGTGATGATGATAACGATAACGATTGATTAACGATTGATGATTGTGGTGGTGATGACAGTGATTGTGATGGTGATGGGGGTGATGATGATGATGATGATGATGATGATGATGATGATGATGATGATGATGATGATGATGATGATGATGATGATGATGATGATGATGAAGATGATGGTGGCCATGGTGATGATAGCGATGGTTGTATTGGTGAATATATCACATAACATGATGATGGATGCAATCGTAACTTTGCCAATCTAAATAATTGTATCTTGCTTAGGGACTGGCCATAAAGTATAGGGGGGGTGGGCCGGAAAAAATGGTGGGGTGAGCCATAATTTTTGAGCATGAAAAAGGGGGTGGGCCATGAAAAAATTAAGCAATACACTGGGGGTATTTGGGGGTAATTGTGTTGCATTGTATAGGGGTGGGCTACGTGTAACTATGCATAGACTAAAGGGTGGGCCAATAAAAGTCATTCCTTGGGAATTCTGAATTTTCCGGCCCACCACCCCCCCCCCCCCCCCCCCCCCCCCCACCCCCCTTATACTTTATGACCAGTCCCTTAATCGCTCCAATTCGCATAGTAATGAGATCAAGAACCGGCAGAACAATAGCAAACACCTATCGACAATGATAACGTCCCATCATCTACACCATAATAAGCGCTCAACTAAAACGACCATAAACCCACTGAACCTAATCAATGTAAACATCACGAAAAATACTTTAGATCGAGCACCGCGTCTCTGCTTTGCCACTTGGAATATCCGTTCGCTAAACAAAAAAGCTGCATCCATCTGTGATCTTGTGATTTCCAAATGACTTGATATACTGGCTATAACTGAGACCTGGCTCTCTAATAACAAATCTGCTCCTGCACTGGCTGATATTGTAAACACCCTACAAGATTTTGATTTCATCAATCTCCCAAGATCTACAAAAGCAGGAGGTGGTGTTGGAGTTTTACTTAAGAAAGGTTTCCGTGTCAAGCACAACTCAACAAGCACAACTTTGTTTAAGTCATTGGAATACTTAGACCTGTCCATCTCTCTGTCTAATAATTCATCGCTACGCTTTGTTACAGTTTACAGACCTCCTCCCTCCAAAAGCAATAAGCTGACACCTCAGATGTTTTTTGATGAGTTCTCGCATCTCTTGGAAGATCTTGCGGCTACTGATGGGAACTTGGTCATCACTGGAGATTTCCACTTTCATGTCGATGTTCCAAACAGCCGGGATGCCGCTAGATTTCTAGACTTGCTTGAATCCGCTGGATTAGAACAAAGGGTTGTAGGTGCTACTCACAAACGTGGACACACGCTTGACTTAGTTATTGTTCGACAGAATGACACCTTACTGTCTGGACAACCAGAAATTTATAATTACTCTCATTCCATCTCAGATCGCAGCGCCATTCTGTGTTCCGTTGACTTACCAAAACCATGTGCATTCTACAAAAAAGATCTTACAGCGCCGCCACATACGTCGCATTGTCATGGATTCCTGGTGCGAGGATATCAAGAACTCTGCTCTCTATGGTACTTCAGCAGACTATTGCACTGATCCCAACATTATGGTTGACCAATACAACAATGTGTTAAGCGAACTCATTGATAAACATGCACCTATTAAGACTCGCTCAGTGACTCTACGACCTCATACACCTTAGTTCAACGACAACCTCAGATCTCTAAAAAGACAAAGGCGTCAACTTGAGCGTAAATTTTTGTCATCGGGCCTTGAAGTTCATCGCCAGATGTTCCAAGAAAAATGTCGTATGTATACTAATGCTTTAAACTGTGCTAAACGGGACTACTACCACGTCCAGATTTCTGGATCTGACAAAAGCCAACTGTTTCGCCTCATTGATGGTCTTTTCAAAGTAAAAGCTGTCCAACCCTTACCATCGCACGATTCTCCACAAAAGCTTGCTGAGGATTTTAGTGATTTCTTCACTAATAAGATTCAAAATCTGAAGAAGAAGATGAGTCTATCTACGTCTGATGTGTCTATTGGGCTTTCCGTACAACTAAGACAACGCCCGTGTAAAAGTTCTTTATCTGAGTTCACTACTGTGTCTGTAAGCTAAGTTCCATACGTGAGGTCGTGGGAAAGTCTAATTCCACCACATGTTTACTTGATCCTCTACTATCTGGAGTTTTAAAATTATCTCTTGATGTCTTAGTCCCATCACTAACAACCATCGTTAATGCATCACTGTCATCGGGTGTTTTCCCTGCTGCACTCAAGAAAGGTGTGATTCGCCCGCATATCAAGAAACAATCTGCTGATCATGATGATTATTCAAGCTATCGTCCAATCACAAATGTCGCCTTTCTCTCTAAAGTTATCGAACGTGTAGCTGCCTCACAGATCCTAAACTACCTCATTCCAAACAGTCTACTTGCAAAGTTTCAATCCGCCTATAGATGCTTTTACAGCACAGAAACTGCTTTACTTCGCGTGCTTAATGACATACTCCTCGCTAATAATAACCATCAAGAGGTGATTTTGGTATTACTGGACTTATCATCTGCGTTCGATACCATCGATCACCACGCCCTACTAGAACGTTTCCAAAACCGTTACGGGATTACCGGTACTGTGTTGAGATGGTTTGAATCTTACCTCGCCAACATAACTCAACAAGTCCTGATTAAAGATGCAGTTTCTTTCCCGAGAACACTACAACATGGGGTCCCTCAAGGGTCGGTCCTCGGACCGATTCTTTTCTCGCTTTTTTTTGGCCCTTTGGAAGAAGTAATTCTTGCACACAGTCTTCAAGCAATGATGTATGCGGATGATACGCAGTTCTATGTAACCATCGGCTCAACGGATGATCAGACCACCGTCCTATCCAAGCTTCAGCTCTGTGCTAGGGACATTGTCATCTGGTGTACTTCCAATGGTTTGGCATGTAACCCTGACAAGACTGAAGTTGTGCACTTTTCATCGCGTTTCTCCAAATGCAACACTATCCACAGGATTGATATTGATGGCTTTACCATCTCACCAAAACCAACTACGCGAGATCTTCGCGTAATCGTCGATTCCCATCTCCAAATGACAAAACACGTTAACAACTTATGTAAATCTGCATTCTGAAGTATAAGAAACATTAGTAGAATCAGGAAGTTTCTTGACAGAGGAAACTGTGAACGCCTCGTACACGCGTTTATAACATCAAAACTAGACTCTTGTAATAGCCTTCTTGTGGGTCTTCCAGACGTAGAAATATCTAAACTTCAACGAGTACAAAACTCGGCTGCTCGTCTCATTACTGGCATCAGGAAGACTGATCATATCAAACCGATTTTGAAGCAACTGCACTGGCTGCCGATCAAGGCTAGAATACACTTCAAGATCCTTCTAATGACTTACAAAGCGCTTAATTCCCAAGCTCCAGACTACATAACAGAACTGTTAGTTCCATACAAGCGACTACGTTCACTCAGATCTTCAAATAAACATTTACTTTCAATACCCAAATCAAACACTAAATCATATGGTGACAGAGCATTCTCAGTTATTACACCGAAGCTTTGGAACGAGCTCCCGCTTAACATCCGGAGCACTGAAACACCTGGAACTTTCAAGTCAGCCTTAAAGACATATTTATTTAAATTATATTATGAATAGTTAATTTATCAAACTAGAAACTATAATATTATTTATTAGATTTTCTCGAATATACATAGCTTAACTTATATAATGCTTCTATCTTTAAATAACTAGCTAGATACTGAATATATATATATTTTTCTTGTTTGTATTTACACACTGTAATTTAATATTCCATTAGTATTTTGTAAAGCTAGCTTTGAGACTTAGTGTAAAGTAAAGTTTATATCCTTAATGGAACGGCTAGCCGTTGGGAGTAGCTGGTCCGGCCCAAACGTCCAGCCAGCTATGAAATTATTTCTTCTTCATCATCATTTTCCTGATCTGGCCTCTGCCAAGGCCCGTCCATTTTTCTAATTTTAGCCAGCGATCGTGTGAGTATTAAAGTGTGAGTGTAAAGCTATAAGTTTATTATTATTATTATTATTATTATTATTATTATTATTATTATTATTATTATTATTATTATTATTATTATTATTATTATTATTATTATTATTATTATTATTATTATTATTATTATAACCCCTCGCTTCAGGCCGATAATCCTTACAAAGACCTCCTACTAAGGCTTTATCTGTATAAAGACCTCTTACTAGGTCAATATCTAGCTGTATAAAGACCTTGTGAATAACGACTCAATTATGTAATAATGATCGATAAACTAACTTACCTATAGTCATCATTTCCAGTATCAAAATTCCCCAGTGGCTCGTACCGCCCAACAATGTACGCGCATTTCATACCATTCCTTTCGATTTCAGCACGACCAATGCCAAGCTTAACGCTAGCATCCCAAACCACTTGTGTGAAATGACCGGTACCACCCCGACGGCCACTACCATTGAAATCATAACCGGGCTTGCAGACCTCATTGTACCTAGAGAGATGAAAAAATGACGAATTAATAGTGGGGTGTTTTGGTGGATGAATAGATAGATGGATGGACCTTGTAACGTCCTGTAATTCAATTTATAATATAGTTAAGTTTGATTCTTAAGCGCGCTATGTTTGGTCCAAAACTGTGGTTTAAACCAACAAGTTAAACCAACAAGTTTCGAAGGAAGAGTCAAATAGTTGTTGTTTGCTCCCTGTTCACTTTTCAAAATGCCGTTCAAAATGTGGAGTAAATATTTTCTTTTTGTTAAAAAGCTGATATAAACAAATTAAAAACAACAAAAACACTCAATGCATAACATAAACGGAACGGGTAGTTCTAAATGTCATTTTTATTGCTGAATAAGAGCGAAAAAAGATCAAAACGTTTTACATTTGACATTGTTTTGTTTTTGAATAAAAAGAAAGAGTACAAAACAGCAAGAAAAGAATACAGAAAGGCAGCCTAATTAGGTTTTGATGTCATGCAAGGGATAAAGTAAGGTATACGTTCAATGAAGAAAGTGAAGTTTCCAAACATAACCATGCAAATAACCAAGCGAATGACACGGCATCCAACTGACAGTTTAGCACACAAATTATCCGTTTGAATAAATAAGCCTGCAAAAACAGATGCTTTACGATATAGCTATAGTCAATATTTAAAGTATTCATCAATGCATTCATTCAATAAGATCATAACGGCGAATACATCTTTATTGTTCAAAGCCGGTTACCTGACTATCATGGCGGTTTCCGCCGGAATTTAGCGTTGACTCTAACTTGATTTAAAAATGTCCAAGCAATACCCGGCCTCAACTCAAACCAGCAACATATGTTGATATCAGTAGTGAGTAAATATCATCTGCTTGAGGTTAAACGATGTCTAGATTTGTTTGTTAGTCATTTTAATGATTTAAAAATCCTTCATTATTAAGACAAAAATCATCGGGGATTTTTCAACAAGAACAGGCCAACAAACATGTTATTGACAACAAACTCGATCATTTCATTAGCTTGCAAGCTACATAGACCCGTAAAGCTTTGATTTGATGTATTCTCCAGTTGTATTTGCCATATTCTCCACACAAAAAATGAAAAAGAATGTTTAAAAGTTGTGAAAACTTTGTACAGTTTTGCTTTGATTGGATGGTTGACAATGGTTGAGACTTTAATTTTCAGCAGAATTGAGTTGTTCATCAGCAAAATGAAAAACTAAAAAACATTTTTTAACATGCATATTTTTATTTTGTTTTAAAAACACTTTCTATACTATAAAAGCAATAAACGAGCAATTTTCTTAGGCCTTTCTTTCGTGTTCTCCCAACATCCTGCGTGGTTTATTTCGCCGATAAACCACGGAAATTGTTCGTTTATTGCTTCATGCAGTAGTGTGATCAATTTCTTTTTGTGTTTACAACTAATTGCAAGAACATTGTCCTGACTTTTGTAATTTAGTAGGAAAGGAATTAATTAAAAGACAAAAGAAGATAACACATGCTCAAGGAATAACAAAAGAAAGAGTTCAGCTTGAGTGATCTTCTTTTGTTTTTTAATTAATTCCTTTCCTACTAAATTACAAAGGTCAGGACAACGTTCTTGCAATTAGTATTTCACGTACCAGTTAGTGACCGCTTCCTCTATTGTCTGTCCTTTGTTAGTTGAACATCCATATGAAAGATTTTCCCCTTGACCCTCTACACAAAGCAACAACAATAACTATCATCAATATACTAGGTCAAATAACAAACTGCCCTATTGAAAACGCGCGCCTAGCGGACGAAAATGAATTTTGGCGGGCCGCAAATCATACCGTATCAGCCCTGTTGCAGAAAACATCCCCGCAAATGTCTTTATTTTTCTGAAACTTGACCCAACATATTGATGATAATGGAATAACATAACTTTTGTCGGGTATGTTGTTTATTTGCGGCCCTTGTAGCGAGGGCAAATGACCCTACTCGGGCCGCAAATAAACAATATGCCCTCCAAAAGTCATGTCATTGTCCTATTAGTATACAACAGCTTTTTAAAAAATCGTAGAATACTGAATACTGCATACAATCTGACTGCCCCAATCAACTGAAAATTCAACGAGCGAGACTTGGAGCAAGTCTAGGACAGTATAAACCTGTATTACAGTTCTAAATATATTTACTTGTAAAATACATTAAGTATATGGTTTATTTTACCCCACAAGAACAGTTTAAAATTGTGGTACCTCGTTCCTCTTTGGAAGCGTGTTGCAAATTTCCCGAATGTGCGATTTTCTCGGCGTAGGCCTGCGCTCCTTGGTTCATAGTCTCGTCCAAAACCATCGGCTGAGATCTATGGACAGCCCTGAACTTGTTGTGCCATTCTAAAGCTTTTTCTTCGTAGTCTGAAATGTAATTTGGTAACGTTTGATCAATCGGTGAGTTGATTAAGTATTCGATTATGCAATTTTAATGCTTTTTCTTCTTAGTCTGAACGTTTGATCAATCAGTGTATTCGATTGATGAGGGTATATAATACTACATTAATATGAATTATAAATGTATTCATTCGTTGGTTCACTCATTGATTGATTGATTGATTTATTTATTTATTTATTTATTTGTTTGTTTGTTTGTTTGTTTGTTTGTTTGTTTGTTTGTTTGTTTGTTTGTTTGTTTGTTTGTTTATTTGTTTGTTTATTTGTTTGTTTGTTTGTTTGTTTGTTTGTTTGTTTGTTTGTTTGTTTGTTTGTTTGTTTGTTTGTTTGTTTATTTATTTATTTATTTATTTATTTATTCATTTATTTATTCATTCATTCATTTATCCATTCATTCATTCATTCATTCATATATTCATTCATTCATTATATCCATTCACTCATTCATTCATTCATTTATTCATTCATTCATTCATACATTCATTCATGCAATTCATTCATTCATTTATTCATTCATTTTATCCATTCATTCATTTATTCATTCATCCATTTATTTATTCATTCATTCATGCCATACATTCATTCATTCGTTTATACATTTATTCATTTTATCCATTTATTCATACATTCATTTATTTATTCATTCATGCCATACATTCATTCATTCATTTATTCATTCATTCGTTCATTCATTCATTCGTACGTTCATCCATTCATTTGATCGCTCATTCATTTAATCAATCAATCAATCATTCATTTATTTATATATATATTCAATTTGTCATTCAAACAGTCTACTGCAACAATATCAATTTATTTATGAATAAACCTTTGAAATTGCCTTCATTAGAGCTTATCCCAAATGGACTCGACGTTGGGTTAGTAGGACCTGAAAACGTTGTCCCCCCAGTCCTTATAGGACCTGAAGTCGTTGTTCCCCCAGCACTAGAGGAAGTAGGCAAAGCACCAGTAGATCCGGATATGGCAAAGTTCGATGTGCTACCGGGCATCAACCCAGGTCCTCCCTTGATAAGTAAGCTAAGGAGAAGTGAGTCACCCCCAGGTTTGTACTTGGCCACTCCCTTTATGGTTACCGTTTTGAGGTTTGCATCGTCTTTGGATTCAGAGCCTATAATGGAGATGAAATAAGGATAGGAAAGATGAGATGAGATGAGGAAGGAAGGAAGGAAGGAAGCAAGTAAACAAGGAAGCAAGCAAGCAAGCAAGTAAACAAGCAAGCAAGCAAGCAAGCAAGCAAGCAAGCAAGCAAGCAAGCAAGCAAGCAAGCAAGCAAGCAAGCAAGCAAGCAAGCAAGCAAGCAAGCAAGCAAGCAAGCAAGCAAGCAAGCAAGCAAGCAAGCAAGCAAGCAAGCAAGCAAGCAAGCAAGCAAGCAAGCAAGCAAGCAAGCAAGCAAGCAAGCAAGCAAGCAAGCAAGCAAGCAAGCAAGCAAGCAAGCAAGCAAGCAAGCAAGCAAGCAAGCAAGCAAGCAAGCAAGCAAGCAAGCAAGCAAGCAAGCAAGCAAGCAAGCAAGCAAGCAAGCAAGCAAGCAAGCAAGCAAGCAAGCAAGCAAGCAAGCAAGCAAGCAAGCAAGCAAGCAAGCAAGCAAGCAAGCAAGCAAGCAAGCAAGCAAGCAAGCAAGCAAGCAAGCAAGCAAGCAAGCAAGCAAGCAAGCAAGCAAGCAAGCAAGCAAGCAAGCAAGCAAGCAAGCAAGCAAGCAAGCAAGCAAGCAAGCAAGCAAGCAAGCAAGCAAGCAAGCAAGCAAGCAAGCAAGCAAGCAAGCAAGCAAGCAAGCAAGCAAGCAAGCAAGCAAGCAAGCAAGCAAGCAAGCAAGCAAGCAAGCAAGCAAGCAAGCAAGCAAGCAAGCAAGCAAGCAAGCAAGCAAGCAAGCAAGCAAGCAAGCAAGCAAGCAAGCAAGCAAGCAAGCAAGCAAGCAAGCAAGCAAGCAAGCAAGCAAGCAAGCAAGCAAGCAAGCAAGCAAGCAAGCAAGCAAGCAAGCAAGTAAACAAGGAAGTAAACAAGGAAGCAAACAAGCAAGCAAGCAAGGAAGAATGAAAGGAAGGAAGGAAGGAAGGAAGGAAGGAAGGAAGGAAGGAAGGAAGGAAGGAAGGAAGGAAGGAAGGAACCAAGGAACCAAGGAACCAAGGAACCAAGGAACCAAGGAACCAAGGAACCAAAGAAGCAAAGAAAAAAGGAAGGAAGGATTACCTGTATCCTGTAGGTCCGTATTCAAATTCAATGATAATTCTAGAAAACAAAATGTTCACGTAAGCATGATAGAAATCATTATCACAAACAACTTATAATTACAATAATACGATTCCTATAATTACAATAATCACAAGTTTCTATATCTTGTAAAGTTTCTTAGCTTTCAGAATATAGAGGAATGTTGTAATATGGAATTACTCACGTGATTGAATGGCATTGAAACAAAATGCGAACATCAATAAGGTGCAGAGAAACATTGTGTTGGGCTTCCTGTGGTGGTAAAATGAATGTGTTAATAATAAGCATTATCCATAATATATTTTTACACCTTTTTCCATATCGTTGTCGCGGACAAAGATAGATTCAACACGCTAACGACTGCAAAGGATGTCGGAAATATAAACATCATTTGTAATTTAATACATGTTTTTTCTCAAGAAATATTTGTTTTATCAAATAATTAATATTTGATTAAAAACGGCCATCTTTGAGCCATCTCTTTCCAGTTGATCTCGCTTCGAAGCGCTCAAAGGATTGTTAGTCAAAACAAATAGTTCCAAAATGGCGCCTCGAGACAAAAACAATTTTGGTTACTTTTAGGTTATTGCGTTTTGTTTTTATTCTTTTTTATCCCTGATAGAGCAGCAGTGAACTTTTATGGTCTACAACTCTCTCGAACGACACCATCTTGGAACTGTTGACGATGCGACAGAAATGCTTCTGATTGGCTTATACTAAGTGCGCGCGTGAAATCAACTGGTTGTTTACCTGCCCAGAACAATGCACTTCAAGGATTTCACATTATTATATTAATATCATTGTTTCTATGGTTGGGAACTCATAAATACAAAATAGTTACTAACTAATAGTTTCTTTTTATTGACAATTTAGTCACTCAACCAGAATCAACAAATACAAATTGACAATACCTCATTACAAATTTACTTGTGCTCTATTCCACAGCATCAATTTGATTCTATTTCATGGATATAGTGTTTGTGCTCTATTCCACAGTAGCAATTTGATTCTATTTCATGGATATAGTGTCTGCGATCTATTCCACAGTAGTAATTTGACATTATTTCAATGTATAGCATCAGGCTAAGCGCTCTACTATAAATTTGCACTACATTAATTACTCTTCACATCTAAATCGAAAAGTAACAGGTATTATCAACTTTTTCTTGAAGACAGACAATTCGATAATGTTTAAAATATCAGGAATTTTATACATTAGAAACGAAATATATCTGTAAGTTCAACAAACTAAATGTTTTTTAGTCAACTCTTTAATATTTAATAGATCAGGTTTGAATTCTCCATTGCACAGCTTAAGCTAACAATTACATTAAAGGCATGTCTCGGGTCCTTAAGTCGCCTTAAATCGTCCTGAATCACTTAAACTGATGTCGTCTGTGATTTTTTTTTCCTATATTTTTTTCTAAAATGGCCTTAAAAACGCCTTAAATCGTACTAAGTGGGATTAAATAACGGCGACTTAATTATAAGGACCCAGGCAGGTTTCAATTGCAACTACATTTTAATACACTAAGCAAAACCCATCTAATATTTGATATCTTTACTAGTTGAAATTTTGTATTTTTTTTTTTTTGCGAAATAATAATTTCAATAACTTCTTAAAGGAACATTGCTTCTTTGAAACACACTATAAAAATAGATTTAAACGGCTTCACCAGTCGAAAGCTTTGTTTTGGTTGGTCCCTGTTATACAGTACCGCTATTGTTTGGTTAGGTTTAGGGCAATGTTTTGGAAGGACTATATTGTCTTTTTAAACCAATCAGTATCCTAAAGGATGTTTCGATTTGGTGGAGAATTGCCCAAAAATATAGCTAAAATTATTCGCCTATTTATCATTTTGTATTTTGTCATAATTTACCATTATTAATATTATTTTTTTAAATCTAATCAATAATAATTGGGATATATATATTGATTTTATACCCTTTAGTTTTCATTAAAGAAATTATTATTTTAATGTAACATAAAAACATCTAAGATCCACTTACAAATACTCGAAGTCTTAAAATTTGATTTCGCGAAAATAAGAAAGTGTATGAGAATATTTACCTCCCGGCTCCTTAAGAAACTGTTGTGATTTGCCCATATTATTAACTATTGTCTAAATCATATAGCACTAAGAAATAAATGCTCAAATGTATATAGATTACAATTACATATTTGTGTTTGTATTAATATAATGGTGTTGTTTTGTTTAACGGAGGTCAAAACAATTTCATTCACCGAAAACTGAAAACGAATCGAACATTTTGTTATGGCTATACTCTTAAATCTCATTTTAATTACATCGAAAAATACATTTGAAAGTAAATTTACAATAACAATTATCATTTTTTTTTAATTAAAGTAAAATAATTTCACTTACTGTTCAAGAGGGTTCATAGTGGTTTTCTAACGGTGATTCTTCAGGTGAAATTAAAAAAGTGCGACCTGTTATAAACTTAAGTACCAACAATAACGGCATAAAAAATTAATGATTTTTAAATACCGTTTCAAATATGGTTGATTAAGACGATAGGCCATTCCAAGATTGTAAAACTGCCAGGCTCATGTTATCTAGCACCGCTGTACTATTTGACAAATTAAAAGCGTATTTGTACATTTCTCAAAATTTTTACATTAAAGTATCTAAATACGCGCGCCATTATATATTAATTATTAAAGCAACTCGTTACTAACTTTTCAAGATGGCGCCCCATTGTTAACCGGACCAGTAAAAGCATGTTTACCCGCCTAGCCATTGTAATCATATATTAAGAAGAAGAAGAAGAAATTTGTGAAGCGCCATTTCCCAATGTTCCAAGGTCGCCATTAATTACATATATTAAAACTTTAAAGACAAGTCAAATATATAAAGCAGAAAATATATAATATAACATTTAGCCCACTACTCTAGAAAATGATAAATAATAGTATAATTCATGATTAAAGGGCGTTCTTAGAAAGGAAACTCTGCCACCATACAACACATGTCTGAACACGGAGTTCTTTTACGTCCCTCATGGGTTTTTTTAAGTGGTAGGCTTTTGTAATAAGTTTTTCTTTGACGACCTTAAATTGCAGGTAGGTTAACAATTCTTTGATGTAACCTGTAGCCTGATCGTTAAGGGCATAGTAGGGTAAATAGTAAGGAGCATCTTGAATTTAATACGGTGTTCAAAAGAGGCCAGAGGGGGAGGGGGAGGGGCTGGAAGATTTGGTACGTGCAAGAAATTTGTTTTAGCCCGCTGGCAAGCGCTCGAAGTCTGTTTGGTAAAATTAGATTTTAGTTGAGATTTTACCTTGCACGAAATTTTTTCAACCCTTCGGTTCGTGCAGGAAATGTTTTTTCAAAATCTTCCACCCCGACGCAGCCTATACTAGCTTACTCGCTAGTTTCCATTGATATTTCAAACAGTCAGTTACAAATTTCATTCTATTACCTATCGTTTATATCAAACACCGACACAGCATATACTAGTTTACTCGCTAGTTTCCATATTAAGTTTACCCTTCTTTATTTCAATGCACTTTAGTTTTTACAGCAAATGTCCTACATGACAGTCTCAGTGATGTTTCTTAAGGAGATTGCTTTTTTTCATAACAACCGCAACGACTCTCGGCTTATCGTCAGAGAATTTGGTTCCTTGGTCCCACTCGGAAATGCTGGAACAATAGGTGTGCTGGTCAAAACTACCTTTCTTGACGTTTATCCTGTAGAAAAACATAAGTAAGAAAAGATGATATTGGTGGTGTTGATGATAGCGATGGTGATCGATAGATTTAGTGGTTGTGTTGATAATGTAGGCGATCGATTTTGGTGGTGGTAATATGATAATGGAGATGATAGCGATGATATCGATGGTGGTGGTGATAGTGATGATGATGACGTCGATGATGATGGCGATTCTGGTGGTGGTAATATGATAATGGAGATGATAGCGATGATGGTGGTGGTGGTGATGATGATGATGACGATGACAGCGATGATGATGGCGATTCAGGTGGTGGTAATATGATAATGGAGATGATAGCGATGGTGGTGGTGATGATGATGATGATGATGACGATGACGTCGATGATGATGGCGATACAGGTGGTGGCGATGATGATGGTGATATGATAATGGAGATAATAGCGATGATGGTGGTGGTGATGATGATGATGATGATGACGATGACGGCGATAATGATATTGCTATTTTAACGAATTCCGATTAGTCAAAATCAATAAGTTTATTGTCCCGCAATATTTAATCAATCGGCACAAAACCTAATCAGGCCTGTTAAAAAACTTATGAATTTTAAAACGGTCTCTGCGCTTTTTTATTATTAGCTTTGTTAATTTTGTATTGATTTTTGTATCTATAGGTACTAAAATCTTAGGTTATTTTGCAGTACATCCTTAATTACTTTTGAATGAAGCAAAAACTCAAAATACGCATGCAGGTACCGTTTTGAAGGTCTGATTAGGTTTTGTGCCGATTGGTTAAATATTGCGGGACAATAAACCCTTTTAAATTTCTTATCATGGTTGTGATGACAATGATGATGATGGTGGTGATGATGATGATAACGATTGATTCACTTTGTTAAAGAGTTACTCAACATTATCGCGATAACTTACCTATAGTCATCATTTCTAGTATTGATGATGATGATGATGATGATGATGATGATGATGATGAAGATGATGATGATGATGATGATGATGATGATGATGATGAAGATGATGATGATGAAGATGATGATGATGATGATGATAATGATGATGATGATGATATTTATGATTACGATTATTATCCTAGCTATAAAGTATCTCTTATACTTACTTATAGGCGCCACCCATATTCCCCGGTTGCTCGTACCGTCCAACAAAGTAAGCACATTTCATACCATTCCTTTCGACTTCAGCACGACCAATACCCAGCTTAACGCTTGCATTCCAAACTACTTGTGTGAAATGACCTGTACCACTCTGATGACCACCAACATTGAAATCATAACCGGGATCGCAGACCTCGTTGTACCTAGACAGATGAAAATTTGAGCCAAACATTTTCCCGTACGGCCCTACCACTCAGTCAAAAAGTACTTAGCATTCGAATGGTCATCATCGAATTTTTAATGTCCTATAATTATGCATGTATATGAATCATTAGTATATACATGATTCACAACCTCATAAGAACGCGCGCTCTCATTGGCTAGCTATCTCGGAATCTGAGACCATATTCACTGCTCAAGCTCGGCCGGAATATTGCTTCTCGGCAAAATGGCGTCTCGTTTTGCAACAATTACCGATGAAGAAATTGAAAAAATTCAACAAAACACAATTCCCAAAAACACAAAGAAAGCTACAAAGTTTGGTTTAAGTGTTTTTCAAGGTAAAACGGCATTTTAAACATAAAAAAATTGAATTCATAGGAAACGAGGTTCAACGTTCGTGCGCCTTGTCAAGCTTTGTAATGTTATGCAATAAATGTCTTAATTTATACAAAAATTTTTGTTTAATTTTTTTTTTGTTCGGTTGTGAATCATGTATATACTTAAACAATTATTCACCTCAGGCTCAGTGATTATCAATGAATATTTACTCATTTATAATTGCTAAATGTAGTGTGATCAATCGAACAGCCTCATGTTATCTAGCACCGCTGTAATATTTGACAAAAGGTAAGTACAATAACATAATAGGAAAAGCATCAATTCAAAGTAAATCCAAATGTGTTTTCTATTGTTGAGAGATAATATTTTATAGTTATTTGCTTGTAGAAATTGTGAGTATTTTGACAACAAAAAGAGGCTTAGCCTGTTCCAATGCGCCTTTGTCAAATAGTACAGCGGTGATACAGATAACGTGAAACTAGAATTACGTAATTACGTATATGTGTTTATTTACGTACGTAATTACGTATATGTGTTTATTTACGTACGTAATTACGTATATGTGTTTATTTACGTACGTAATTACGTATATGTGTTTATTTACGTACGTAATTACGTATATGTGTTTATTTACGTACGTAATTACGTATATGTGTTTATTTACGTACGTAATTACGTATATGTGTTTATTTACGTACGTAATTACGTATATGTGTTTATTTACGTACGTAATTACGTTTAGGTGTTTATTTACATACGTAATTACGTTGAGGTGTTTATTTACATACGTAATTACGTTTAGGTGTTTATTTACGTAAGTAATTACGCTTAGGTGTTTATTTACGTACGTAATTACGTTTAGGTGTTTATTTACATACGTAATTACGTTTAGGTGTTTATTTACGTACGTAATTACGGTTAGGTGTTTATTTACGTACGTAATTACGTTCAGGTGTTTGTTTACGTAAGTAATTACGCTAAGGTGTTTATTTACGTACGTAATTACGTTCAGGTGTTTGTTTACGTACGTAATTACGCTAAGGTGTTTATTTACGTACGTAATTACGTTCAGGTGTTTGTTTACGTACGTAATTACGTTTATGTGTTTCACGTACCAGTTAGTGACCGCTTCCTTTATTGTCTGTCCTTTCTTACTTGAACATCCATACGAAAGATTTTCCCCTTGACCCGCTACACAAAGCAACGAACAATAATTAGTATAAATGAATAATTAATGAATGATAAATTTACAAAAGAAATCACGTCCGTGGGGTGGTTTGTAGATCTCATACAGTTTTGTATAAGTTTGAACTTGAATTTCATCGGCCAGATCACAGACAGCCTGTTTCCAGATTTAGCTTTATCCCGGGGGACTCCCTTCAAAAATTGTATAGGGGTGCTCAACAAACGGTTTTGAAAATGACCCTAAAAGGTACGCATAAATTAACTCAGATACTGATTTCAGACCCAAAAAAGTACGACCACATTTAAACATTTTTTCAATATGTATAATCTTAAGTTCGAAAACTGAGTCGACCCTAAAAGGTACGGTGCCAGTTCGAGACCCTAAAAAGTACTCCAGGGTCTTATTTTCGACCCTAAACGGTCCGTCGAGCACTCTATTCGTTAACTAAGGGAGTCATCAGTTATTTTCCAAAGTTAGTTAGGTTTCCGAATAGAAAAAGTTAACTGTGACTTCTTATTTTCCTTAGATAGGTGTCTCAAAGGTTTTGCTGAACGATGAAGGCATTGTTTGGGTAATTTAGAAAGGAATAAGATGATGTATTTATATATGTATGTATGTATTTGTAATCTATATGAAAAACTATGTAAAAAATATACATATTTTATATTGTAAATAAGTCATTGATATTCATTGATTGTAAATATTTATATTGAAAACTTATTGAACATTAAAAAAAAGAATCAGAGGAAAAATAAAAAGAAGGAATTCGTATTACCCGCAGTTCCTTTCGGTCGTGCAATCGCCGTTCGCCCCTTCAATCCCTTTGAATTAGGTGTATACATACTGGTTTTTATATATACCTATTTCAATTAACGTTGTCCATCTGGAATGGTTGATCTGAGACCGATAGGAATTGTGGGAGCCCGTTAAGCTGCAAATGCACTATTATAGTTTACTTCTGAAATACTGTTATCTGTAATTCAGCACCATTCAAGTGTGATTAAAACAATGTATTTGGAATTTGATAGACTCCACACAATTCCTATCGGTCTCAGATCAACCATTCCAGATGGACAACGTTAATTGAAATAGGTGTACATTTACCTCTTTCCTCTTTAGTAGAGTGTTGCAAATCTCCCAATTGTGCGAGTTTCTCGGCGTACTTTTGCGCTGATTGGTTCATAGTCTCGTCCATTATCATGGGCTGGGATCCATGGACAGCCCTGAACTTGTTATGCAATTCTAAAGCTTCTTTTTCGTAGTCTGAAATGTATAGGGGTTTGGTAAATCGAACGTTTGATCAATCGGTGAGTTGATTAAGTATTGGATTGATAAAAGAGTAAAAGAATACATTAATATGAATTGAATGTATCCATTCAGTTGTTCATGCATTCATTTATTTTATCTATTCATTCATTCATTCATTCATTCATCCATTTATTCATTCAATCATTCATTCATCCATTCATTCATTCATCCATTTATTCATTCAATCATTCATTCATCCATTCATTCAATCATTCATTCATTCATCCATTTATTCATTCAATCATTCATTCATCCATTCATTCATTCATCCATTCATTCATCCATTTATTCATTCAAGCATTCATTCATCCATTTATTCATTCAATCATTCATTCATCCATTTATTCATTCAATCATTCATTCATCCATTTATTCATTCAATCATTCATTCATCCATATTTATTCATTCAATCATTCATTCATTCATTCATTCAATCATTCATTCATCCATTTATTCATTCATTCATTCATTCATCCATTTATTCATTCAATCATTCATTCATCCATTCATTCAATCATTCATTCATTCATCCATTTATTCATTCAATCATTCATTCATCCATTCATTCATTCATCCATTCATTCATCCATTTATTCATTCAAGCATTCATTCATCCATTTATTCATTCAATCATTCATTCATCCATTTATTCATTCAATCATTCATTCATCCATTTATTCATTCAATCATTCATTCATCCATATTTATTCATTCAATCATTCATTCATCCATTCATTCATTCAATCATTCATTCATTCATCCATTTATTCATTCAATCATTCATTCATCCATTCATTCATTCAATCATTCATTCATTCATCCATTTATTCATTCAATCATTCATTCATTCATCCATTTATTCATTCAATCATTCATTCATCCATTTATTCATTCAATCATTCATTCATCCATTCATTCATTCAATCATTCATTCATCCATTTATTCATTCAATCATTCATTCATCCATTTATTCATTCAATCATTCATTCATCCATTTATTCATTCAATCATTCATTCATCCATTTATTCATTCAATCATTCATTCATCCATTTATTCATTCAATCATTCATTCATCCATATTTATTCATTCAATCATTCATTCATCCATTTATTCATTCAATCATTCATTCATCCATTTATTCATTCAATCATTCATTCATCCATTTATTCATTCAATCATTCATTCATCCATTTATTCATTCAATCATTCATTCATCCATTTATTCATTCAATCATTCATTCATCCATATTTATTCATTCAATCATTCATTCATCCATTTATTCATTCAATCATTCATTCATTTATCCATTCATTCATTCAATCATTCAATCAATCATTCATTCATCCATTCATTCATGTATTCATTTATGTATTCATTCATTTTTCCATTCAATTGTAAATTTATCCATTTATTCATTCATATATTCATTCAATCATTCATTCAATCATTCATTTATTCATTTATCCATTCATTCATTCAATCATTCAATCAATCATTCATTTATCCATTGATTTCATTCATGTATTCATTCATGTATTCATTCATTTTCCATTCAATTGTAAATTTATCCATTTATTCATTCATTCATTTATTTATCCATTTATTCATTCAATGATTTATTCATTTATTCATTCATTTATCCCTTCATTTTTAACGTATCAAAGAATTGCCTATTGTTCTGTTGCAATCTTAACCTGTTAAAAAAAGAAAAAAATCTCGCGCGCTAATCAAAGTATTTTGTTACTTCTTACCTACAATACCATATATGGTAATGACATTGTTTTCAAGGTTGCAAACGGTATCTTTGATACGAAATTTATACATTTGTTCATTCATCCAATTGATTCATATATTCAATATTTAGTCAGTCAAACAGTCTTGTGTAACAACATACATTATTATACATTTTACTAACTACATTGAATCTGATTGACTGAGAGCACACAGCTAAATCTGAATAGCATGTGAACTTGACAGTGATAATTGCATTGTCTGTAGTTATCACTGTCAAGTTCCCAGGCTCTCTCCGTTCTTAGGGAGTTGATGTGAAAATGTCAGCGAGATTTGCTTGTTATTGTCTCTTTTGCCTGATTATAATTGTACTTTTACTTTAAAAAATGTATAATAAAACAATTATTGAATTCGGTTTTCGCATGATATCGTAAATTCAGCCAGGAGGCTTCGGCAGATAACACAGACCTCGGTCTTGATAATTTACGATATCACGCTCAACCTCATCCAATAATTGCTTTTAAAATATACCTTTGAAGTTGCTTGTATCTTGTCCTGATGAACCTGATGTTGGGTTAGTACCTGAAGTACTAGAGGACGTTGTGCTACCGGACACCATCCCAGGTCCCCTGTTGATAAGTATGCTGAGAGGGAATGAATCCCCCCCAGGTTTGTACTTGACCACTCCCTTTACTGCTACCGTTTTAAGGTTTGGATTGTTGTTGGATAATTCAGAGCCTAGAATGAAGATAGAATAAAGATATAAGGAAAGGAAGTGAAGAGGGAGGGAGGGAGGGAGAAAGGAAGGAAGGAAGGAAGGAAGGATAGAAGGAAGGATAGAAGGAAGGAAGGAAGGAAGGAAGGAAGGAAGGAAGGAAGGATAGAAGGAAGGAAGGAAGGAAGGATAGAAGGAAGGAAGGAAGGAAGGAAGGAAGGAAGGAAGGAAGGAAGGAAGGAAGGAAGGAAGGAAGGAAGGAAGGAAGGAAGGAAGGAACTGAAGGAAGGAAGGAAGGATTACCTGCATCTTGTGGGTCCGTATTCAAATTCAGTGATAATTCTAGAAAACAAAATGTTCACGTAAACATGATAGAAATCATTATCACAAACAACTTATAATTACAATAATAAGATTCCTATAATTACAATAATAAGATTCCTATAATTACAATAATAAGATTCCTATAATTACAATAATAAGATTCCTATAATTACAATAATAAGATTCCTATAATTACAATAATAAGATTCCTATAATTACAATAATAAGATTCCTATAATTACAATAATAAGATTCCTATACTTACAATAATAAGATTCCTATAATTACAATAATAAGATTCCTATAATTACAATAATAAGATTCCTATAATTACAATAAGATTCCTATACTTACAATAATAAGATTCCTATAAATACAATAACACGATTCCTATAATTACAATAATAAGATTCCTATAATTACAATATTAAGATTCCTATAATTACAATAATAAGATTCCTATAATTACAATAATAAGATTCCTATAATTACAATAATAAGATTCCTATAATTACAATAAGATTCCTATACTTACAATAATAAGATTCCTATAAATACAATAATACGATTCCTATAATTACAATAATAAGATTCCTATAATTACAATAATAAGATTCCTATAATTACAATAATAAGATTCCTATAATTACAATAATACGATTCCTATAATTACAATAATAAGATTCCTATAATTACAATAAGATTCCTATACTTACAATAATAAGATTCCTATAAATACAATAATACGATTCCTATAATTACAATAAGATTCCTATAATTACAATAATAAGATTCCTATAATTACAATAATAAGATTCCTATAATTACAATAATAAGATTCCTATAATTACAATAATAAGATTCCTATAATTACAATATTAAGATTCCTATAATTACAATAATAAGATTCCTATAATTACAATAATCACAAGTTTCTATATCTTGTAAAGTTTTTTAGCTTTCAGAATATCAAGGAATGTTGTAATACTTATTTACTCACGTGATTGGATAGCATGGAAACAAAATGCAAATATCAAAAAGGTGAAAAGAAACATCGTGTTGGGCTTCCTGTGGTATTAAAGAAGAAGAATTTGTAAATAATAAGTATATCGATATTATATTGTTACACACGCTATTCTCAAGAAATATTTGTTTTATCAAATACCACTGCAACAACTTGATATGGTTATATATATCACAAATTACACGTACAACCAAAATATGCTACGAATAAATTGATAGCAAGAGAAGAAATACCGACATCCTTTGCAAGCTTCAGAGTGTGGACTGTAGCTTTGATTGTTATGGTCATATAACACAAACACGTACAACTAAAATATGCTATGAATATATCGATAGCAAGAAAAGAAAGACCGTATACACACGCTATTCTCAAGACATATACTGCCGTATACTGAGGAGATACGCTGTTGCACTAAATTTCACTAATGTTTTATCACTCTAACTAGTATGAATTTGCACGTTGTTACTAAATCGAAAAGTAGCAGTTTTTTGGAAGTGAGAACATTGCTGAAACATTAATCCAAATATTTCGAAAACACTAAAACAATGCAATAAATACAAAATCAGTAAGGATTCGTATCTGTAATCACAATATAACTACTCTTAAAAAGGA
The DNA here is from genome assembly GCA_949775045.1 of Metridium senile. Taxonomy (NCBI): domain Eukaryota; kingdom Metazoa; phylum Cnidaria; class Anthozoa; order Actiniaria; family Metridiidae; genus Metridium; species Metridium senile. The sequence continues at coordinate 16,989,196 of OX459104.1, forward strand.
AACACTAACTACTATTAGTTAAATTAACCGCTATCATACTTTTAAGTAAAATTAAATTAAAATTGTAATATTGCATAAGACACAATTGGGGAACTGGCTTAGAAAACTTTTATTTCCTTCAGTTCCCCAGCGCTAATACTGATCTTATATACACCTAATTCAAAAAAGGTTGACGGGGCGAACGGCGATTGGCGATTGGTGATTGGCGATTGCGAGACTGTGGATAATACGAATTTCTTCTTATTCTATTCTAAATTACCCAAACATCGTTAAGCGATGACCTTAGATGGATGTCTCGAAGGTTTCGCTGAACGGTGGAGGCATTGTTTGGGTAATTTAGAAATGAATTACCCTGGTTCCAGAGGGGCTTTCGTTTATAGGGAATTAATACTAGTCGCTTCGCGACGAGTTATTGAGTCGCGAAGCGACGATGATCGAGTCGCGAAGCGATGAGCCCCTCTGGCCACTCGAATCAAATTTTTCCGGCTTTCCGGAAAAAGTTTATCCGCTTCCTGATTGGCTAGTCATTTGATCGCCATAGGAACCACCAAAGGTCATTTTTGATTGGCCCTAAATGCAGATTATGACGCATCTTATGCTAAACCGGTTTCTACAATTACAATTGGTATATTTCACAACGCTAAACAGTTCGAGCTAGCATCAAAATACACAGAAATACGGGAGCTAAATTATGTGCAGGAGGAAGCAATTTACCATTTTATTAAGAGAAGGGATGTATTCTCAGTTTTGCCAACTGGATAAAGAAAATCGTAGACATATGCAAATTTGGCACTATAAACCGGTTTGACAGGAAATGACGTGAAACAAACACCGTCCGTTGGAGATGTCTCGAGTGGCCAGAGGTTTGTGGAACGATACTCTAACAAACAAACAAAATACATTGAAAATAGTCCTCGAAACTACTTTAAATCGTAAAAATTTCTCAAGCCTCTGGCATCCAGGGTAGAAATGAATAAGAAGGAATTCATATTAACCATCGCCAATCACCAATCGCCAATCGCCGTTCGCCCCGTCAACCTTTTTTGAATTAGGTGTATATATATATTTTATTTTGTCACTATTTATTTACTTTTTCTCAATTTAGAACATGTAAATTATCTAACTCTGTTACTCACTGTAAATATTATGTATTGAAGTGCAAATAAACAGTTTCTACTGAAAAATAGTTTCTATTTATTGACTATATATCACTATCCCTCCATGCATGCGGCATAAGAAACATCAAATACAAATCCCAAAGACAACAAAATCTCATTGCAAATAAGAACTACTTTACAGGAGCAATTCGAGAAATTATTTCATTGATATAGTACTAGCGCTCTATTATAAATTTACACTTTATTGGAGTTTTAGGGGTGGCGAATGGTTAAATCCGAGACGGAGGCTTTAGGTTTTGTAAAAAATCATTAGAGAGCAAAAATTAAACGTGCCAAAACGCAAGACTTTTTGCAAAGATATCCAATACCCATATTTGTGAAGGTACCAATTTATAGAGAGTAAAAACGTGAAAAAAACAGATTTCGAGATTCATCTCAAAGAATTCCCATATTTCGAGGTTGGTCTAAACGTTTTTTTTCCAAAACCCATATTTGTCAAGGTACCATCATTCGCCACCCCTACTATCCACACCTAAATCGAAAAGTAGCAGGTCTTACCACCGTTTTCATGAAGAGAGAACATTGATGAAATATTTCAAATATCATGACTGTGACCTTAATGTGTCATTGACCTGTCAGATGCAGGTAGAAAGTACCCCACTTGATTTAACATATCTTTTTTTAGTGTAAAACAAAAATGAATTAACAAAAACAAAAAACTGTCAGAAATATCAAAAATGATAAACAGTGGTAACCTCTATAAAGCGGCCACCCTCGGGACTTTCCAAAGTGGCCGCTTAATAGAGGTATAGATCGAATAGGTGAGGAATAGATTTGGTACTATTTATAGTGGCCGCCTAAAAGAGGTTGGCCGCTGAATAGAGGTATAGAATATGTATAGGAATAGATTTGGGTAATTAATAGTGGCCGCCTAAAAGAGGGTGATGGCTGCGTGCTTAATGGGTGACCGCTTAATAGAGTTACCACTGTAATTTATACACCTATTTCAAAAATCGTTGTCGCAGCCACACTCTAAAGCTTGCAAAGGATGTCGGTTACATGGACTTAATTTGTGATTTATTGCAAGTTTTTCAAATAAATATTTGTATTTATATCTACCACAACAACAACTTGTTATTATCATATAACACAAACACATACAACCAAAATATGCTATGAATAAATCGATAACAAGAGAAGAAATACCGACATCCTTTGCAGGCTTGAGAGTGTGGACTGTAGCTTTGTTTGCGACAACGGTTTTTGAAATAGGTGTATTCTATCATGATAGTGAGGCAATTATGAACTCATGTTCTATAAACAAACAAAGAGTTTTGTCCGGCCTACTCTTTGACTAATACTTAAAGCCCGGGCAAACGTTTATCTCAACATCTGTTCGATTTTGTTGAATGGCAATGTTGAAACCGTTGGCCAACCCCCTTCCAACCGATATTGAAGTAAAGTTTGAAACCGGTGGTCGGGCATTTATACATCGGAAAAGATAGCTCTGTGACTTTGAACATTTGATATTTGTCAAGCAGAAACTTTCATTTAATAAACTTTCATAAATCCTTGATTTTCTTATTTTTTTTTACAAAAACACAAAATATATGTTGGAGTTTCTGAAGCCGTTTACTGAAACTCGCAGGTCGTGTTTTATCAGGTCTAAAACCTAATAAAACACTCCTTCTCGTTTATTAAACATTACATGACTATAGGCGCACAATCTCTCTTGTAAAACTGATCAAACCAGTTGCTTTTAACTCAGGAAGTAGTTATATTTTTTTGCACTGAAAGTACATCAAAATCGTTTAATACGGTCAAGAAAAGATTGAATCAGCCTTAGCAACGGCTATTTTTTTTTTTACTTTTCTGCAATTATTTCCAGAAACGTTTTTGAGGCCTTTTTACATTTATCATTTAAAAATGCATCGAAATTACATTTGAAATCATATATTGATTTAAAATTACAGTCATCATTTGTTTTAAATGTAAGTAATGTAATTTCACTCACCGATCAAGTGGGTCCGTTGTGGTTTTCAAATGGTGATCTCTCCAATGAAATTAAAAATTTGACCTGTTATCAAGTTAAATACTAACTATTACGGCATGAATAATTAATGATTTGTTGAAAACCGTTTCAAATATGGTTGATGAAGGTGATAGGCCATTACAAGATTGTAAAACTGACAAAGGACCGGTACCATCAGTAACTAAAGGTGCATTTGCACAGGGATAGCCTCAATTCAGGGTTAATACACATAATATAATTCACATAAAGTCACTATCATTTTTGAAAAGGGATGTGGGATCAGGGATCACATGCCTGGGATCGGGGATCACATAGTCCGAATCAGCTGGAATCTGGGATCACAGAAGAGGGATCGGGATCGTATGAATAGATTCAGGGTTGTGGGATCAGGGATCACATGCCTGGGATCGATTATTACATAGTCCAAATCTGCTTGAATCTGGGATCACAGAAGAGGGATCGGGGTCGCATGAATAAATTCAGGAATGAAAACATTTTTTTGTGGGATCAGGGATGAAAATACGCGAACTTTTTGGATCAGGAATCTAACTTTTGTGTGAAAAACCTCGTCATGACCCTGTCTTTACGATTAGTCAGTCGAAGAAGTCATTCTACTGTTTACTCAGCAACTTATCCGTCAGGGCTTGAAAATGTGTTAATGCAAGTTGCTAAGTTCAGTTGCAAAAAGTAGAACTTAGGCAACTCAACTTTGTGCAATTTTACTTTCACTTGTTGGAGATGTTCTAAATTGCTATAGTTATCAATTTAAGTGTCATGTACGGCCTGGTTCATACGTCGAATTTTTCATGCGCCGAATTCACAGGGAGTCCAAGCTCGTCACTTGTGATGTTTTACAGTAAATGTATGGAGTCGCGAAATATCCTTTCGCTGTGCCTCAAATATACAATAATAAAGACTTTGTTTGATGTAGATAGTTGTGTATAACTGTTTTCTAGTCTGTGACCGAGTTTTAGCTCAATTAGACACTATCTTCGTCAAAAAGTCATTCTTATTGTATATTTGAGGCACAGCGAAAGGATATTTCGCGACTCCATACATTTGCTGTAAAACATCACAAGTGACGAGCTTGGGTTCCCTGTGCCGAATCCAGCACATTGAAGGCTGACCAAAGATCGACAAATCTCTACTTTTGGTTCAGACGTCGTACCAAATTCAGTCAGAGTAGCTCCGAAGTCGTAATTTCCGACCGCTTCATTCGATCTTAACGATCGGTTCGATCTTAATACTTTGGTCGAACTTAATTGGTTCATAAGTCGTACTTTTCATGACCTTTATTCTTAGCATTTGGTTCGGCGCATGAAAAGTTCGACGTATGAATTGGGCCTAACGGTTTTATATATTGTAAATATCTACTTGTATGTGTGAAAAACAAAGATTCGAAGGAATTGATTGAATATGTTATTTGTCTGTGACTCCAATGTGTTATGAACCTGTTAAGAGTAGTGTTGACACCAGATAAAAACCCCGCCCTCGACCGGTCAAATGGTTAGGGACGGGCCATTGGATATTTGAGAGGGGTTTTGTGCAATTTTTTCCGTGAAAGATATTTTTTTCTTTTTGCACGATTTTTTTTCCAGGTTATTTTTGTCGTTTCATCATATAGAAAAGATCGTTTGAAAAAACACTATGCGGCTAAACTATATACCAAGTGATCTTGCTTCGAAGCGCGCAAAGGATTGTTTGTCAAAACTAACAGTTCCGAAATGGCGACTCGAGCCAGCAACTATTTCGATTAATTTTAGGCATTTGAGTTTTGTTTTTATTCTTTTTTATTGCTGATAGAGCAGCAGAGAGCTTTTGATGTCCAAGTTACATATAATCTTTGAATGTAAAGTTATGTTAATGACGTAATTATAGAGTCTATATAGGGTTAACACGGGAAACAACTCTATCGAACGACGCCATTTTAGAACTGTTGGCGATGCGACGAAAAATGCTTCTGATTGGTTTATACTAGCTAGCCGGAAAAGAGCGTGTGAGATCACTTGGTATGATTTATTCAGTTAATTAATACTAGCTAATTTTTAACGGTTATTTTGATTAAATGATATTTTGTTATAAACTAAATATAACTACTACGAGTCACCGATATAAAAATGGAGAAAGCCCTCTTATCTGCCCCAGAATACGTACGTTTTTAGAAAAACCTCCATCATAACAACGGCGCCGGTATCAATACGTGAAGTTTAACCTTCTTTATTTCAATGCATTTCATGTCATGTTCGTTTACAGCAAATGGACTACATGACAGCGATTGGTAGAGCATTCTCAGTGATGCTTCTTATGAAGATGACTTTTCTTCATGGCTTGGTAAGCGGCAAAGACTCCCGGATTGTTTGTGCTTTGGTCGTTCTTGGGTTTGGGAGAAATGCTTGAACAATAGGCTCCCCTGTCAAAATCACCCTTCTTGACGTTCGACCTGTACATCTTAAATTTCCTGTAGAGAAACAATAAGACAAAATGATGACAATTTTGGTGGTGTTGGTGATAGCAATGATGGTGACATCGGAAAACACATGGTGGTGGCAATGATGAGAATGATTGTGGCAATTTGCCGAGTGATGATAATGATTGTGATGGCGATGGCGATGACGACGACGACGATGATGATGATGATGGTGATGATGATGGTGATGATGGTGATGATGATGACGACGATGATGATGATGATGATGGTGATGATGATGATGACGACGAGATGATGATGATGATGGTGATGATGATGATAATGATGATGATGGTGATGATGACGACGATGATAATGATGGTGATGATGATGACGACGATGATGATGATGATGGTGATAATGATGGTGATGATGATGACGACGATGATGATGATGATGGTGATGATGATGATGGTGATGATGATGATGATGATGATAACGATGGTGGTGGAGGTGATGATGATGATGATGATGATGGTGATGATAGCGATGGTGATGATGATGATGATGATAACGATGATGATGGTGATGATGATGACGACGATGATGATGATGATGGTGATGATGATGATGATGATGATGATGGTGATGATAGCGATGGTGGTGGAGGTGATGATGACGATGATGATGATGGTGATGATGATGATGATGATGATAACGATGGTGGTGGAGGTGATGATGATGATGATGATGATGATGACGATGACGATTATGATGATGGTGATGATGATGATGATGATGATAACGATTGATAACAGTCAAAGTACATGAAGCGTGCCCGTCTAGACTGCATTATTCATTTCATTATTCAATTTCTTTTAATTTCAAACTTCTCAAAATTCATATAAATAATTATGATATAAAAATTATTGATACTATTATTAATATAGATAATAAATCTGATTATTAGAGGAATTATTATAAGAGGTTTCATTCAGTTTTTGAATACTTTAACGGAATTCTGGAAAACGAAGACTGAAGTCAAGAATCGAATAATAAAACGAATAATGCAGTCTAGACCAGCACGCTTCATGTCCTCTGACTGTAACTTTGTTAAAGAGCTACTCAACAGTATCGCAATTTAATAATAATAATTTAATAATAATAATTTAATAATTTAATAATAATAATTTAATAATAATAATTTAATAATTTAATAATAATAATTTAATAATTTAATAATAATAATTTAATAATTTAATAATAATAATTTAATAATTTAATAATACTAACTTAATAACTTACTCGTACGCTCCACTCATCATAACTCTAACTGGCTCCTCATTGGCGTATCGAGCAACAATGTACGCGCATTTCAAACCATTCCTTTCGACTTCAGCACGACCAATGCCCAGCTTAACGCTAGCATCCCAAACTAACTGTGTGAAATGACGGGTACCTCCTTGAATGCCACTAATACTAAAATCATAACCGGGGCGGCAGACCTCGTTGTACCTAGACAGATGAAAAAATGGATGAATGAATCGGATGATTGACTAAAAGAATGCATGCATGAATGGGTGGATGGATTGGCGGATGGATGGTCGGACAAACGGACGAACGGACTGAAATAATCAATAATTCACTAAAAGAATGGTTCATGTGCTTTTTTACGTACTTATTTATATTATTTGCGTACTTAATTACGTTTATGTATTTGTTTACGTACTTATTTACATTATTTACGTACGTAATTACATTTATGTGTTGATTTACGTACCAGTCGGTGACCGCTTCCGTTACACTCTGTCCGTTCTCATCAGAACATCCCATCGAAAGACTTTCTCCAATATTATCTACACAGAGCAATAACAATAATCGTTATAAATGCTTATTAAATTCATCAATGATAAAATGAGAATTGACAAATGAAAATCACAACCGGTGAATATTGAATGTTTTTGATGGATTACATTGGGGGGGGGACTCCTTAGAAAAGGGATAGGAGTGCTCGACGGACCTTTTAGGGTCGAAAATAAGACCCTCGCCTACCTTTTAGGGTCAATTTTCGAACTTAAGATTGTACGTATTGAAAAAAAAATTTAAATGTGGTCGTACCTTTTAGGATCTGAAATCAGTATCTGAGTTAATTTATGCGTATGCTTTTTAGGGTCATTTTCAAAACCGTCCGTCGAGCACCCCTATCCATTTTTGAAGGGAGCTCTTTTTGAAAGTGTTTAGAGGTACCAGCAGAACGTCCCCGTCAGAAACCTGGTCAATGAAGATTCTGCTGGTGATAGCGACGGTGGTACGTTGATACATGAATATCCTGTAAAAGATATTATGTTTCTTCCACTCGCTGCTGTATATTGCATACAGATCGGTCGCTCACATTGTATATATAACATACCTCTTTCCGCTTTGGTAGATTTTTGCAATTTTCCCTCTTGTGCGAGTTTCTCGGCGTACTCTTGCGCTGCTTGGTTCATGGTCTCGTCCAAAATCATGGGCTGGGATCCATGGACAGCCCTGAACTTGTTATGCAATTTTAAAGCTTCTTTTTGGTAGTCTGAAATGTATAGCGGTTTGGTCAATCGAACGTTTGATCAATCGGTCATTTGATTAAGTATTCGATTGTTGGAAGATTAAAGAATACATTGAATTTGAATGGAATGTATTTGTTCATTCATAAATTCGTTCATATATTTGTTTGCTTATTCTTTCCTTCCTTCGTTCCTTTGATTATTTATTTATTGTTTGTTTTTTCACCCATTCACCCATTGGCTCATTTTTCTATTCTTTCATCCATTTATTCATATATTAATTTAGTCAGTCAAGCAATTTAAAGTAACAACATCAATTTATTTATCAATATATCTTGGACATTACCTGCAATTTGTCCTGATGAACTCGTCCTTGAAGACGTTGTTCCCTCGGTATCAGAGGACGGTGTGTTACCGGACATCATCCCAGGTCCATTCTTGATAATTATGCTGAGAAGGAGCGAGTCACCCCCAGGTTTGTACTTGGCCACTCCCTGTATTGCTACCGTTTTAAGGTCGGGATCGTTGTTGGATAATTCAGAGCCTAGAATAGATATGGAATAAAGATATGAGGAAAGGGAGTGAAGGAAGGAAGGAAGGAAGGAAGGAAGGAAGGAAGGAAGGAAGGAAGGAAGGAAGGAAGGAAGCAAGCAAGCAAGCAAGCAAGGAAGGAAGGAAGGAAGGAAGGAAGCAAGCAAGCAAGCAAGCAAGCAAGCAAGCAAGCAAGCAAGCAAGCAAGCAAGCAAGCAAGCAAGCAAGCAAGCAAGCAAGCAAGCAAGCAAGCAAGCAAGCAAGCAAGCAAGCAAGCAAGCAAGAAGGCAAGCAAGCAAGCAAGCAAGAAGGCAAGCAAGCAAGCAAGCAAGCAAGCAAGCAAGCAAGCAAGCAAGCAAGCAAGCAAGCAAGCAAGCAAGCAAGCAAGCAAGCAAGCAAGCAAGCAAGCAAGCAAGCAGGCAAGCAGGCAAGCAGGCAAGCAGGCAAGCAGGCAAGCAGGCAAGCAGGCAAGCAGGCAAGCAGGCAAGCAGGCAAGCAGGCAAGCAGGCAAGCAGGCAAGCAGGCAAGCAGGCAAGCAGGCAAGCAGGCAAGCAGGCAAGCAGGCAAGCAGGCAAGCAGGCAAGCAGGCAAGCAAGCAAGCAAGCAAGCAGGCAAGCAAGCAAGCAAGCAAGCAAGCAAGCAAGCAAGCAAGCAAGCAAGCAAGCAAGCAAGCAAGCAAGCAAGCAAGCAAGCAAGCAAGCAAGCAAGCAAGCAAGCAAGCAAGCAAGCAAGCAAGCAAGCAAGCAAGCAAGCAAGCAAGCAAGCAAGCAAGCAAGCAAGCAAGCAAGCAAGCAAGCAAGCAAGCAAGCAAGCAAGCAAGCAAGCAAGCAAGCAAGCAAGCAAGCAAGCAAGCAAGGATTACCTGCATCCTGTGGGTCCGAATTCAAATTCAGTAATATTTCTAGAAAACAAAATGTTCATGTAAACATATTTTAGAGATCATTATCGATTCCTATTATAACTAAAATCATCGCAAGTTTCCATAACTATTAAGGTGTCTTATGGCCCAGGCAAACGGTTTCAACATTTGTTTCAACATCCGTTCGATTTTGTTGAATGGCAATGTTTAAACGCTTTTTAACTCTTTCATCATTGTTGAAACGTGTTGAATTGATATTGAAAGAGTTTAAAAGCGTTTAAACATTGCCATTTAGCAAAATCGAACGGATGTTCAAGGAAATGTTCAAACCGTTTGCTCGGGTCTTTAGCTAATTTCAGAATAACGGGGAATGTTGTAATATTGAAATACTCACCTGATTGGATAGCATGGAAACAAAATGCGAACATCAATAAGGTGAAAAGAAACATCGTATTAGGCTTTCTGTGGTAAGAAAAAGGATGTGTTCATAATACCGTATTTACTCGAAAAGTTTCTGACAGATCACTGACACATCGAAATCACAGTCATAATATTTGAAATATTTCATCAATGTTCTATCTTCATGAAAACGGTGGTAAGACCTGTTAATTTTCGATTTAGGTGTGGATAGAAGGTGTGGCGAATATTTCAAATATCATATCGTCTGTGACTTCAATGTGTCATTAACCTATCAGACATTTTATAGTTACAGTGCGAATCAAACAACCGTGGGCACCCAGAAATATCTTAGAAATCGTTTATTGTTCATTGAACAACTCATAAACAACTCTAACTCCAAAATAATAATAAATAATAATAAAATAAAATAAAATAATCGCTTAGTACTAATCGCTTGTTGAAAAAAGGGCTGAAGCTCGGAACGTCAGTAAAGTTAAGTCAACATTTTTTTACGGCGTTACAAATTTCATTTTATTAGTTAATGTTGGAACCGTTTTCCAACCCCCTTTCAACCATCTTCAACAAAGATGAAGGTTGGAAACCGCAAAACCGTACAAGAAAATCGACAAAAACCGCACAATTGCACCAATATTTGCTGAAAACCGCAAACGCAAGATTTGTAAAACCGCAAAACCGGACCAAAAATAATAACGCGAAACCGCATCACCGCAAAGCCTTACTCCACTCATATTGCATAATTTGAACTCTTGTCCAAACCATTTTTAATATCGAAATGTATTTAAAATACAATTACATATTTGTTTTGATATTTCAACTCTTGTTTTTGTTAAAAAGAGGTCCTGAGACACACTATAGTCTTGCAGCGATTTCTGAAAAAGAATTGAACATTCGTTCATCCTAATTAAACTATTATATTGTATTACTTTTATTATGGTATTACTTTTATTATTTAAAAATGCATCGAAAATACATTTGAAATTATATTTACAATTACAGTCATCATTTCAGTTTTACAGTGAGGACACTCTAACGATGAACATGCACTTCGAGTTTTTTATATATATATATTTTTTAAAATAGATAAGCAATAAGATTTATAATGAACACTTAGTAGTGTATTCGAACTCACTGCTTAATTCATTTTAGAGGTTTTGAAGCAGTATAGAAGGTCCAGAAAATAATAACAAGTAAAAAGTCAAGTGTTCACGATTCGAGTACCCTCACTGTAAATTAAAGTAATATAATTTCACTCACCGTTCAAGAGGGGTCCGTACTTGTTTTCAAATGGTGATCTCAACGAAATTAAAATATTTACAGCCTGTTATCAACTTAAATACCAACTATTACCTCTTGAAAAATTAATAATTTGTTCAAAACCGTTTCAAATATGGTTGATGAAAGAGTAAAATGGGAGCTGGGATTGGCCTTATTTTCGACTGGGAAAATGGGATTGGATGCACTGGGACTGGGATTTACAAATAAAAGAACTATAGAAAATGGGAATGGGATTGAAAACTTGAGCAAAACTGATGGGATTATGTGCTTTAGTCCTCGTCGGAAATTATGAAAATTACCCCTAAAAGGGACCTGTATTTTGACATGATGGGCGTGGCAGTGATGAAATTTCACCCCTTAAGAGGGACCGGAAAGGAGTTTAAAATTATAATCAATCTTTGAAAAGAAGCATTGCTCTAGCTTGATCTTATAAAGGGACCACAAAACTCGATCAGCTGGTGGGCATTCTCATTAGCACTCTAAGCGGGACCAAAACACTGATTTCAAACCACGGATTTAGGCCAGGAATTCGATTCCCTGAGCCTCAAGTCAGAGTAAATTCATATACACCTAATTCAAAAAAGGTTGACGGGGCGAACGGCGATTGTTAATATGAATTCCTTCTTATTCGTTTCTAAATTACCCAAACAATGCCTCCACGTACGTTCAGCGAAACCTTCGAGACATCCATCTAAGGTTATTGCTTAACGATGTTTGGGTAATTTAGAATAGAATTATAAGAAATTCGTATTATCCACAGTCCCGCAATTGCCAATCACCGTTCGCCCCGTACCCTGGATGCCAGAGGTTTGAGAAATTTTTACGATTTAAAGTAGTTTCGAGGACTATTTTCAATGTATTTTTTTTATAACTCGTCGCGAAGCGACTAGTATTAATTCCCTATAAATGAAAGCCCCTCTGGAACCAGGGTATTCGCCCCGTCAACCTTTTTTGAATTAGGTGTAAATTCGCTATAATCATTTATTTTCACTAAAACATTCATTGGTAGGCGCTATTTAACTGTTTTCTCAGCAACATGTCCGTCAGTGCTTGAAAATGTGGCGATGTAAGTTAATTGCTGAGTTCCGTTGCAAAAAGTAGAACTGACACAACTGTGCAATGTTACTTTGTTTGAAATGTTTTAAGCATATTCGAATTGCTATATCAGTTATTAATCTTAACAGTGTCATGTAACAGTTTTCTATTTTGTAAATATCTACTTGTATATTATATTCTCAGACAATCGTGTAAGCAAAGAATTGAATTGAATATGTTATTTGTCTGTGACTCCAATGTGTCGTCAACCTGTTAAGTAGAGTGCTGACACCAGATAAAAACCCGCCCCTGACCTGTCAAATGGTTAGTTCAAAGACTAGAGACAAAACATTATGTGTTTGTTTTCCACTGGCTTGATTACAGCTACAGCGGTTTTACGTGGTTACATATATTCTTTTTCAAAAAACATAATCCTATTCTCTAGTATATATTTGGAAAAAAACTAAACTCTAAACCGGAAGAAAACTGCTCTGCTAAACGGGAAGAAAACTGCTCTGCTAAACCGTAAAAAGACTGCACTGCTAAACCGGAAGAAAACTGTGCTGCAAAATCGGAAGAATACTGCGCTGCAAAACCGGAAGAATACTGCGCTGCAAAACCGGAAGAATACTGCGCTGCAAAACCGGAAGAATACTGCGCTGCAAAACCGGAAGAATACTGCGCTGCAAAATCGGAAGAATACTGCGCTGCAAAACCGGTAGAATACTGCGCTGCAAAACCGGAGAATACTGCGCTGCAAAATCGGAAGAATACTGCGCTGCAAAACCGGTAGAATACTGCGCTGCAAAACCGGAAGAATACTGCGTTGCAAAATCGGAAGAAAACTGCTCTGCTAAACCGTAAAAAGGCTTCACTGCTAAACCGGAAGAAAACTGCTTTGCAACACAAAACTGCGCTACAAAACCGGAAGAAAACTGCTCTGCTAAACCGGAAAAAGACTGCACTGCTAAACCGGAAGAAAACTGTGCTGCTCAACCGGAATAAAAATGCGCTGCTAAACAAGGTGTGATTTATTCAATTAATGTGCATCTGATTCATTATAACTGTAATTTTTCATTGTTAATAATACACCTAGTTCAAAAAAGGTTTGATTTGCACGACCGAAAGGGACTGTGGGTAATACCAATTTCTTCCTATTCCATTCTAAATTACCCAAACACCGTTCAGCGATGACCTTAGATATGTGTCTCGATGGCTTCACGATCGCTGAACGGTGCCGCATTGTTTGGGTAATTTCGAAACGATTAAGAAGGAATTCGTATTAACCATAGTTCCTTTCGGTCACCGTTCGCCCCGACAACCTTTTTTGGATTAGGTGTATACATTATTGCAAGAACGTTGTTCTGACATTTAGACCCCGTCTACACGGATACTTTTGAAACCGCATACTTTTTGATGCGAATCGGCCTATCGTCCACACGAATCCAGTGAATCCGGTCACCGAAACCGCATACTTTTACTTGAATCCTCCGGATAACGCGGATTCGTGTGGACGCGAATATTTCTATGCGGTTTCAGCCGGATCGGATTCGTGTAGACGGGGTCTTAGCTGGAAAGGAATTAATTAAAAGATAAAAGAAAATCATTCAAGCTAAACTCTCTCTCTCCTTTGTTATATCTTGAGATTGAGATTGATCTTCTTTTGTCTTTTAATGAACTCATATGCCACTATTTATATTACAAAAGTCAGGACAACGTTCTTGCAATAGCTGTTATTACAGTTATATGCAAATGATTTCAAACAATGGATTCAAATCGAGGCTTTCGGGCAAACCTATTGTTTTCGCCCGAAAGCCTCGACTTCAACCCATCGTTCAAAATCATTTGCATATAAGTGTAACAACAGCTATTAGGTGTACACCTATTTCAATTAACGTTGTCCATCTGGAATGGTTGATCTGAGACCGATAGGAATTGTGGGAGTTCATTAAATTTCAAATACATTGTTTTAATCACACTTGAATGGTGCTGAATTACAGATAACAGTTTTTCAGAAGTAAACATTAATATTCAAGCGTGATTATAATAGTGCATTTGCAGTTTAACGAGCCCCCACAATTCCTATCGGTCTCAGATCAACCATTCCAGATGGACAACATTAATTGAAATAGGTCATACTACCATTACCAGCATGCTTTGCGTACTTTCTTGAGTTAAATAATACGAAAGGAATAGTAATCTGCATAAGAACATTTGTAAAAAACGAACGAACAAACAAACAAACAGACAAACAAACGAACAAATAAACAGACAAACGAACGAACAAACGAACGAACGAACAAACAAACGAACGAACGAACGAACAAACAAACGAACAGGCAAACAAACGGACAAGCAAACAAACTATTATATAAACCGCATTATACAAAATTCAAAAATCCTACCTATCTAAAACTATACTTTAGCTGCCGATATTTTAAGATCCATATAGCTAAAGTTTAATATCTGCCTTGCCGCAGAGAAGAGGAATAAGATTTCATTCGGTTCAACAGTAACGTCAAACGGAAATGACCGAGACAAAAACACATAATAAACCGAACCACTAACAGAGATTCGAAACTTCTGCCCCTCGCAAGAGTTCGCAACCTCGTAAGCAACACTGAAGCTACTTTTATGCTGTCTCGTTACTTGGAACAAGCAACCACCATATAAGTCTTTGATTTCTGGGACTGTATCAAACATAGGAGTCGAAACAAGTGCTTTCATTTCTTTCGCACTGAAAGCAGTGACATTTGTAATGCTCTTTCGTTTATCGCAAGCACAGAGTTTAATTTCGACTGATTTATCGGCGCAAGGTTTGAATTTGTTGTAAAGTGTTTGTCGATCGTAGGACTTGAGGGTCGGTCTTTCTCCATCGATTTGTACTGCGAAGGTGAATATCTCGTCGTCCTTTAGGCCTACATTAGCGGCGTTGATGTGTACGTTGAAGGTAGAGGAAGAACCGGAGATACTTTGAACGACGTGGCGAAATGCGGTGCCGACCATACGGACGCAGTTACCGAAACCTTTACGGACAGAGGAGTCTTTGCTTATACCTGGTTGGGAGAGAAAAGGGTATACGGTTAAGATTGAGATTATGATGATGATGGTAGCAATGATGATGTTGATAATGAAGGTGATGATAAAGAATTCAAACCATACGATACTGATAAAGAAAATGGTGATGATGATGATGATGGTTATGATGATGTTCATGATCGAAATAATAATGATGGTGATGATAATGAAAATGATGATGATGATGATGATGATGGTGGTGGTGGTGGTGATGGGGACGATCATAATGAAGATGATGATACTGATAATGAAAATGGTGGTGATTGTGATGAAAATAATGATGATAATTATGATGTTGGTGGTGATTGTGATGATAATAATGATGATAATGATGTTGGTGGTGATGGTGATGATTATGAAGATGATGATGAAACTGATAATGGAAAAGGTGATGATGGTGATGATAATGATGTTGGTGGTGATGGTGGTGGTGATGGTGATGATAATGATGAAGATGGTGATGATGATGATACTGATAATGAAAATGATGATAAAAATGATTATAATGATGTTGGTGATGGTGATGATAATGATGAAGATGGTGATGATGATGATACTGATAATGAAAATGATGATGATGGTGGTGGTGATGGTGATGATAATGATGATGATAATGATGTTGGTGATGGTGATGAAAGATGATGATGGTGATGATTATGGTGATGATACTGATAATGAAAATGATGATGGTGGTGATGATAATGATGATGATAATGATGATGATAATGATAGATGATGATGATACTGATAATCAAAGTGTTATTATGATGATGATAATGATGATTATTATTGTAATTATGATTATTATTATGATAATGACCATAATAATAATAACACTGTCATGCACTTACTCGCAGAGTATTGTTTCTGTACTATATTGTTTATACTTCCAAGCGCGAACTCAGCAAGCCAGCGATAACCGTTAGCATTGTCATCTAGCTTGGTCTCCGATCCTTCACATTGACACCTTACCAACGGCATCAGTTGCACGGCATCACATTTACGTGTGGGAGGAATCTTCGCAAAAACACCGGCGACTTTGTGGTCAGATGAAGGGGTGATGTCGTGGAGAGTCATTAGAGCCCTGAAAAGATACAAGGAAAAAAGATGAACAGATGTGGATGGATGAATGGAAGAATGAATGGATGGATGAATAAATGGATGGATGGATGAATAAATAGATGGATAAATGGATGGATGAATGGATGGATGGATGAATAAATGGATGGATAAATGGATGGATGAATGGATGGATGGATGAATAAATAGATGGATGGATGAATAAATAGATGGATAAATGGATGGATGAATGGATGGATGGATGAATAAATGGATGGATAAATGGATGGATGAATGGATGGATGGATGAATAAATAGATGGATAAATGGATGGATGGGTGAATAAATAGATGGATAAATGGATGGATGGATGAATAAATAGATGGATAAATGGATGGATGAATAAATAGATGGATGGATGAATAAATAGATGGATAAATGGATGGATGAATGGATGGATGGATGAATAAATGGATGGATAAATGGATGGATGAATGGATGGATGGATGAATAAATAGATGGATAAATGGATGGATGGATGAATAAATAGATGGATAAATGGATGGATGGATGGATGAATAAATAGATGGATAAATGGATGGATGAATGGATGGATGAATAAATGGATGGATGAATACATGAATGGATGGATAAATGGATGGATGAATGGAAGGATGGATGAATAAATAGATGGATAAATGGATGAATAAATAGATGGATAAATGAATGGATGGATGAATGAATGGATGGAAGAATGAATGGACGAATTGAATTGAATGTATGAATGGTTAGATGAATATGGATAAATAAATGAAAGAATAAATGAATGGACAGCAGATACGTTTGTCACTTTTAGTGTGAATTTTAAACATGTTTGCCTTTGATCTGCAACAAGTCTATCTAGTTTTATAGAAGCAATAGGTGGACGTACAGGGACGTATTTTGTTATGGTTTTGCCAGCCAACCATTGTTATCAGAACAAATAAATATATTTTTAAAATATATGGTTGGTAAATTAGCATGACAATACCAACACTTGTACGCTCACCAATACACACGAAGTAACTCCTTGCAGTAAATTGCATCCTAAAAGATTATTCAATATTTCTCTACAAACCTGTGTAGATCTAATGTTGTTAGTAGCCTCTTCTGGTTGCTAACCAACGCCTCCATACGTTGTTCACCCAACAAACCAGCAACATGGTATGGTACGACCATGAACAAAAGAGGATGATATAGCTCTCTTTTCCCTTCGTCGGTCTGTCCGTATCCTGTACGGGTATGACCGTGATCTGACATTATCACCGTTAGAGAATTGGGATCACTAAAAGATAAATAGCAGGTTATTATTAGTATCAAAACATATTAGAGGATTATTATTATAAGATGATTAGTACAGTGGAACCCCACCTTACGACCACCCGCTTAATAAGGCCACCCCATTATTCGAACAAACCCAAAATAGGGACCCTAACCACCCCCCCACCCCCCATCAAAAATCAAATGGGCATTCCCTTACATTACATTACAAATGATAGTGATTGTAGTGGTAAGACTGAATCATGATGGAAATGGTGGTGATTATGGCGGTTGTGGTGTTTGAAGTAATGACTGATGAATAATAATAACAATATCAAGAAACAATAAGGATTTCTCAATATCTTTCTATTATCCTCGCTCACTGTGCCATGCTCAGAATGAATTGAGACAGTCCATATTCATCGTTACTCACCGTGCCATGCTCATAATGAATTGAGACAGTCCATATTCATCGTTACTCACCGTGCCATGCTCATAATGAATTGAGACAGTCCATATTCATCGTTACTCACCGTGCCATGCTCATAATGAATTGAGACAGTCCATATTCATCGTTACTCACCGTGCCATGCTCATAATGAATTGAGACAGTCCATATTCATCGTTACTCACCGTGCCATGCTCATAATGAATTGAGACAGTCCATATTCATCGTTACTCACCGTGCCATGCTCATAATGAATTGAGACAGTCCATATTCATCGTTACTCACCGTGCCATGCTTATAATGAATTGAGACAGTCCATATTCATCGTTACTCACCGTGTTATGCTCATAATGAATTGAGACAGTCCATATTCATCGTTACTCACCGTGCCATGCTCATAATGAATTGAGACAGTCCATATTCATCGTTACTCACCGTGCCATGCTCATAATGAATTGAGACAGTCCATATTCATCGTTACTCACCGTGCCATGCTCATAATGAATTGAGACAGTCCATATTCATCGTTACTCACCGTGCCATGCTCATAATGAATTGAGACAGTCCATATTAATTCATGCATGTTACTCACCGTGCCATGCTCATAATGAATTGAGACAGTCCATATTCATCGTTACTCACCGTGCCATGCTTAGAATGAATTGAGACAGTCCATGTTCATCGTTACGTATCCTACTTCCCGTGTCTGTATGTGCACTGTTGATGTGCGAGTAAGAAAGGACTGGTGCACTATCTTCGTGGTGTTGTAGCTCCTCAACAAAACCTAAAGGACAGATATTCATATTAGTATGAAACTATTACATGAATAAATAGAAGGAAGGAAGGAAGGAAGGAAGGAAGGAAGGAAGGAAGGAAGGAAGGAAGGAAGGAAGGAAGGAAGGAAGGAAGGAAGGAAGGAAGGAAGGAAGGAAGGAAGGAAGGAAGGAAGGAAGGAAGGAAGGAAGGAAGGATGGAAGGAAGGAAGGCAGCAAGCAAGAAGGCAAGCAAGCGAGCAAGCAAGCAAGCAAGCAAGCAAGCAAGCAAGCAAGCAAGCAAGCAAGCAAGCAAGCAAGCAAGCAAGCAAGCAAGCAAGCAAGCAAGCAAGCAAGCAAGCAAGCAAGCAAGCAAGCAAGCAAGCAAACAAACAAACAAGCAAACAAGCAAGCAAGCAAGTTTTGACGTAAAAGAGCTAGACTCTCACACTACTCCGACGAGTCAGCATTTTTTTACGGTGTTACAAATTTCATTGTATTACCTATCATTTATATCAAACACCGACGCAGCCTTTACTAGTTTACTCTCTAGTTTCCATTTATATTTCAAACGGTCAGTTACACATTTCATTCTATTACCTATCGTTTATATCAAACACCGACACAGCCTTTACTAGTTTACTCTCTAGTTTCCATTTATATTTTAAACGGTCAGTTACACATTTCATTTTATTACCTACCGTTCATATCAAACACCGACGCAGCCTATACTAGTTTACTCGCTAGTTTCCATCTACTTACTTGTAATATAATTCAGGAAATATTCATTGTAGAATTGTCCATTGAGACAGACTTGTGATGGTCTATCAAAGTGGTTCGTCAGGCCGTATTTCTTCAGGACTTCGCAGCTAAAGTAGGTCAGTCCATAGCGATCAATGTGATGAGTTAGGGCAATCTTCTGGAAGTCACGCCATCTAAATAGACAAAGCATTGGTTACATGATTCATATAAAACTCATTGCTGCACTTTTCGTCTTTGTGCGAACTCAGGCTTTCCATCAGCTAGTTGTGAAATGCGTTTTTGGCTGCTGCTAATTACATGACACCTTTTATGTTTTTGATTGACGACACAACACAACAAGAATACCTAGAAGTAAACAAACAACCGTCGATCTGTACTTACACCACCACCACCACCACCACCACAAATAACAACAACAACACCTACAAGTTAACAAACAACTGTCTATCTGGTACTTACACCACCAACGCCACAAACAACAACACCTACAAGTTAACAAACAACTGTCTATCTGGTACTTACACCACCAACAACACCTACAAGTTATCAAACAACTGTCAATCTGGTCCTTACACCACCACCACCACCAACAACAACGCCTACAAGTTAACAAACAACTGTCAATCTGGTACTTACACCACCACCACAAACAACAACAACAACACCTACAAGTTAACAAACAACTGTCTTTAATAAATTATGGTATTTACACCACCACCACCACCACCACCACAAACTACAACAACAACTACAACAGCAACAAGTTAGATAGATAAACGATAGATAGATGTGTTTATTCAGGCCTCTTACATCAGTCGCTGAATTACAGGCTGGGTCAGCACTACTTAAGTCTATTAGTTTTGACAACTCTAAGCAAGGCTTGGCCATTACTTCTAAGTGTTCAAAGATTCTATGCGGTGTTACTAACTCATTTCTAACATTTTTTAAAGAGAGTATTTGTTTTGCTCATACTCTTGATAAATCGCCTACAAGCTTCCAAACGCCGATCGTAAAGATCTATTATGCCGGCAGCAGTCAAGGCTTCAAGTTAACAAACAACTATCTATCTGGTACTTACACCACCACCACAAATAACAACAACAACAACACCAACAACAACAACTACAAGTTAACAAACATTTATCTTTTAAACATTTATCTGTCTGGTACTTACTTCTGCGCTGAAGCTTTGCCGTCCCCTCTCAACATGTTATTCAAGTTAACACCCCATGCCTCATGCCAGCATATGTCTTCCTGATACAAGGTTTGATATCCAAGGCTTTTAAAAGCATCATTGAGAACATTAATGCCAAGTGGCATTTGTGTCTTTTGGACCTGACTGAAGTCAGATTTTCCTGAAACATTCAATTGAGGGAATTAAGTGGGCTTTCATTTTTTACATATTGTTATTACAATCATTTGCATTTCCTAATTATTACTTTATTGTTAATCAGGCTACCCGCAGGGGGCCTGAGTCTAGGTTTACCTTTTGTATCTATGGGTCCATCCTCGGGAACCCAGGGGTAATCTTCTGTCGCTCGTTTCTCGCTCCCAGAATAAATACCCCTGAGGAACGTAGTCTGTTGGAGCTTGTTCCGGAAGTCAAAATTCAAACTAATTTAACAACTTTCTTTGAATGGTTATCTTGATTTTCATTTGCCGACCTAATATGGTCGACCAATCAGGAAAGAGCTGAATTTTGACTTCCTGAACAAGCTCCAACAGACTACGTTCCCAGGGATATTTATTCTGGGAACGAGAAACGAGCTACAGGAGATTATCACTGGGTTCCCGAGGATGCTATGGGTCTATCGTTGTGTCAAAATTACACATGACGTAATGCCACAGGTAAACCACAACTACTCTATGAGGTAGCCTGAGTAAACACACTGTGTCTAGTTTCCGTATTAATTGCAAGAGAACTGAAATTGATGTAGTACGCTAAGAATTAAATTAATATTACATTAGAGTACAAACATTAAAGGCGTGAAACATAAATAGTACTAAATAGTGATATTTTATGCTAATTCTATTGTTTTATTAGCATTAATTATTTAGCACTAATTAGTACTTCTTGTTTCACAGGTATAATATTTGTACTCTATTCATTTATTAATGTATGGGGGTGGGTCAGCAATATTGTGGGAGGGAGATGGAGGGGAGGGGGGGGGGGTAGGTTTTTTTCTGAAGCTATATATAGGGGGCTGTGTTACTAATTGTAATTGAAGCACGGGGTGGCAAACAGTCTCAACATTACCATTCAACAAAATATCCAACAGATGTTGAGTAGAATCATATATATGTTGAAACAGTTTGTGCCCCCTCCCCCTCCCCCTGAGTTCAATTAACAACCATTCTACAGCATTCAACAAAATCGACCCAATGTTTAAGCCATTTGCAATTATCTCCAATCTTACCTTGTACAATTCCAGAAAACAGGGGCCTCATATTATCAAAGGTGTGCATACTAATACTCTGGAACAGCTCGAAATCAAGCACCGTGGCAGGAATCGCATCATCATACACAATCTTCCTCATCGTGTCAACAGTATCCCTCATAACACGAAAGAAATGAGGTCTCGCAATAGAGTCCAGCACAATGATATTTATATTGATCCTCTTGTTAAACTTTAAGTCTTTATTGTGTTTTATCTTGGGAGGGAAAACAAGTGCTTGTAAGATCCCATCGCATCGAATAAAAGCAAAATCATGTGTTTTCAGCCTCTTGTTAACAAACGTTCTAACAGTTTCGGTATTGAAGGGGCTTATGTTTTCCCAGTTAGTGATAATACCCATGTCGTTGTTAAGCACACCCATTGATACTGTCGACTTGCATATGTTTGTCTTACATTCAAGTACAAAAGTTTCATTTTTGAGGACTGTTCTTTTGAAGGTGCAGATGTCAGGGTAGTGTGTCTCGGAACATTTTCGGTCAGAGAGTTTCTCGTCTGGTTTGCCAAAGTAGCTGGCTGCTTTTGTACATGCATCTGAGTTTGAACTGAGGTAGAGAGATAAGGCAGAATTGTTATATATCTAACTTCAGTATTGTTGTAAGTATTAAGTATTAAGTGTTATAATCAAGCTGTCATCGTCAGTATAGAGTTGTCAATCATTTCTTTGTTGTAATTATTATTATTATTATTATCATCATTACCACAATTATTATTATTATTATTATTATTACTTATATAGCGCCTATTCCATTTAGCCCATAGGCGCTTTACATCAAAAAAAGAACTTGAAATGAAAGGAAAAATAAATGTCAATAAGTCAGTTAAAGGCTTTTTGAAATAAATGCGTCTTCAGCTTGCGTTTGAAAGTTTGAATAGCTTTGTCAGTGTAGCTTCTCAGATCATCGATATTATTATATCAACATTATCATTTATATACATCACCATAATATATTACCACCATTATCATATCATCCTCATTACCACCACCACTATCTTTACTATTATCAACATCATCATTTTTTCATATAATCATCATCAACATCAATATCATGGTCACCAACAGCATCATCATGACCGTCATCATCATCACCACCACCATCGTTATTATCATCAACATCATGATAACATAATCAAACATGAACACCTTCAGTAGCATCTGCATCATTATCACCACAATGAATAGCATCACAATCAACACAACCACCACCATTACTGTCATCATCATCATCATTACCATCACCACCACACTACGTACCACCATGCAACACCCCCACCACCACGCATCACCATTATTATCATCATCATCATCATTATCACAATCAACACAACCACCACCACCATCATTATTGTCATCATCATCATCCTAACCACCACCATCATCACCACCACCACCATCACAACCACCACCATCATCATTATTATCATCATCATCATCATCCTAACCACCACCATCATCATTATCATCATCATGATCCTAACCACCACCATCATCACCACCACCACCATCATCATTATCATCATCATCATCATCCTAACCACCACCATCATCACCACCACCACCACCATCATCATTATTATCATCATTATTATCATCATCATTATCCTAACCACCATCACCATCACCACCACCACCATCATCATCATGCACTGCCATCATCATCACTTTACTTACTTATGTTGTACACAATAAAGTGTAGTATTTGTATAAGGCTGACTTGTTTTACTATCTCTACGTAGATGAGAGTAAGGGCAAGGCAGCGGCATGGGGTATGAACCATTCCTGTTATTCTCTAGAAACTTATCATTGATAAAAGCCCATGACACATTGCCTTTTCCTAGAAGGAAATTAAAACAATAGGTGTGGGTATTGTGTACTAAGCTACAATCATTGTCAAAAGTAGTTGGCATGATTTTAGTATTTTATCTTATAGAGTACAAACACTAAAAGTGTGCAACATAAATACCACTAAATACTGCTAAATTATGCAAATTCTTTTGTTCTCTATTGTTTAATCAACACTATTTAGTGGTAAATAGTACAAAGTATTGCACACTTTTAGTGTTTGTACTTAAGGTAGTTCGGGACCCAGCCGTAATCACATAATTTCGTTTTTTAGCTTTTATTATTTTCCGATTTGAAAATCATGGGAAATTTATGCATTCACAATACAAGCACATCATCTCTGCAAAAAATCTTCTGAATTTAGACCCGCATTCACGAGAAATCAAGATTTTTCGTTAATTTCATGTTTTTTTCGCGTTCAAATCCGCGTCGTTTTAGTGTCGATTTTTGGAACTATAATGCGTCACATAAATTAGTGTTTTGGGCAAGAATTACGAATTAAAGTGGTCATAATTAGCTTTACATCGATTCTAGAGATACTAGCGGACCAAAAAATGTTAAAATTTGTTCCGATAATCTTATAGGAAACTAGTTACCAGTCCCGCACGGACAAAAAACAGGTTCACGAAATATCCATTTTAAAGGGTTTTCGTGCTATAACTCGGAAAAGAGCGCGGTGTCACCCCATTTTTATTTTATAGATGGATTTCCCTTATCAGAACTCTTCATTCCGTGAAATAAAAATGATATGGTTTTCGAGCGCAAAATGTGGTATTTTTCACATTTTGAGTTTATTTTTGCATCAAAATTCTCGACATGCACATACTTTTCGCAGTATTTTTTTGCCCAAAGGATTTTCTTGAGTAAAACATGGCAAATAATATGTTTGTTAGGAAAGTGTCTTTCTTTTGCAAATGCTTGTTAAAAAGTTTGTAATCGGGAAAAATAGAATAAATAGCGTTTTATGTTTCAAATTCCGACAATTTTTGTCACAAAAAATGACGAAAATGGGCCCCAGTCTACCGCCCTTATCTCCGAAACGAGCACGGTGACCCATTATTTTTATTTTATTTTTGAACTTAACTTAGTTTGCTCCTTTTACATGAGAAGTTTCAAAAAGATCTAACGATAGCATCTATGACGCCCGAACTACCTTAAGTGACTATACTTAGTAAATATTTAAAGTATAAAAATCCCCCCCCCCCCCCCCCCACATCAATGTAGCGCATTGACAGGTCAACCACATAAGCACCAAACAATGACTTCCTCCTCAACATTGCGAAGGGGGGGAGTAGTGGAATTTCAGCAGTGCTAAAATTACTTTATCACATTCGTGCCAAGACTTTTGTCAATGTTTGTAGTTTTAAATTGAAATATATACGCTTAATTGCAAAAACGTTTCTGACTTTGTCATTTAATTAGTCGGAAAGGAATTGATTAATTTTAATTAAGACAAAATTAAGAAGATCACTCAAGCTGAACTTTTAATTTCTTTCTTGCTTGAATACTAAATAAATGTGACAACATTCTTGCAATTATGTGTATATGAAAAAAAAAATTAAAGCCAGTATTAAAGCAAAAATGCTGAATACATACTAATTATTATTTATGAAAAATTACTTCTATTCTGGTAAGGGACTGTTTTTCTAATTTGCCATAATTTTGTAGATTGTGTGTGTGTGTGTTTTTTGTGTGTGTGTGTATGTATGAGAACGTGTTTCTGTGCTGTGCTGTACTGGGCTTTCCTTTTCTTTTGTCATTCCTCTTCTTTATATCATAACTAATAACAGATTATGGCCCTAACAACTCATTAACTTTTTAGTTATTAGTTAGGACCAATACCTAAAATTATATCTTATTGTATTTTATATATTGTAAAAAAAATTGTAAATTTGTGCAAGGTATAAATAAAAAGTATTGTATTGTATTGTATTGTATTGTATTGTATTGTATGTTGTAAACTATGTATGTGTATGGTGTATACATGTGCATATGACAGTTTTATAGGGATTTCGCACTGAAAAAATCGTATCACACATCTGCCGCGGATGTGGTTGATATTTCTATTTATCACACATTTCTATGAAATAATTTCTTGATTCAAAACACTGCATGTTATATAATAAACAGATTAATACATGGGCGCTTGGAGATAAGAGATTTATATATTTAATCTAAAAAAAACCCTAGCATTGGAGTAGTACTATACTACCATGCAGTACTTGCGTCCAATCTGTAAGAGATTTACAGTGGCTTGTCTCATATCCCGTACATATTGGCAGCTCATACTGTAAAAACCGAATTCAAAAAAGGTTGACGTGGCGAACTGCGATTGGCAATTGCACAACCAAAAGGAACTATGGGTATAATACGAATTCCGTCTTATTCATTTTTTAAATTACCCAAACTATTCCTCCACCGTTCAGTGAAATCTTCGAGACACCCATCTATAAGGTCAATGCTGAACTGTGTTTGAGTAATCTAAAATGGAATAAGAAGAAATTGGTATATCACCCACATCTGGGTCATATCTGAGTCCCTATTGGTCGTGCAATCGCCAATAACCAATCAACGTTTGCCCCGTCAACCATTTTTGAAATAGCTAGTGTACGTATTACATAAAACCTACCTTTGAGAAGCTGCTTTATTTTATCAATTTTATAATGTGGTTGGTGCTGGTAAATTTCCCCAATATATTTGATATGGCTGAGTATTGCTTTGGGGTTGGTTACAGTAAGTAAGAATGCGACTGTTATGATGGCACCAATGAGCGTGATGGCCAAGAACACCATATACTGGAAAACAAGAACAGTAAGTTTCCATACCAAAATGTTTTATAATTATATGCCGGTAAAACATGGGTTATGTATGTAAAATATATGGTACCATGGATGTATAAGAACAGTAAGTTTCCTGACCAAAATGTTTTATGTATGTATATACCGGTAAAACATGGGTTATATGTATGTAAAATATATGCAGGTACCATGAATATATATAAAAAATGCATACAAAAATATATATATACTTAGTCAAATTAAACCTTGCTTGAAGTAATAGGTGAGGAGTGGTGTTTATACGAAAACAAACATTCATGATAGCTTTAATTTGCAATTTTCACCAGTTTTTTTCTGTTAGCTCAATTCTTATTACAGTGCGAATCACAAAACCGTGGGCACCCAGAAATATTTTAGAAATCTTTTTTTGTTTGTTGAACAACTCAGAAACAACTATATCACTATAGTTGTTCAACGAACAATAAACGATTTCTTAAATATTTCTAGGTGCCAACGGTTTTGTGATTCGCACTGTAATAACAATGGTTGGTTGGCAAAACCAAAACAAACTATACATTGTATGTCACTGTATATGTCCACATATATAGACCAAACATGGGTATAAATCAGAGTACTGTTTTATTCTGATATTAAAGTTTCCCAATAGACCTCTTTACCTCTGTATGCAATAGCCCATTTCAGACCATGTGTCATTCCCTTGAGAATTGTTCTTTTATGGTGAACATATTATATCAATTTACATGTGAAAGAACCAATTCCCAAGGGTAGCATCGCGTGATCTAAAATGGGACAACAAACAAGGAAGGTAAAGTCGAGGTCTATTGATGGATAATTCTAGGAGACAATCAAAGCAAAAGTTGACCAAATTGTATGCTAATTTTACCCATATTTCAAGATCTTTCTTGATGGTGTAAAATCTATAAAGTTTAACACTCACCATTTTGCTTTTCATGTTTGTACAGTATTATTTGCTGCATATGTCTTGCAGCTTGATTCAATGACCTTGTCTGAAACAAAAGACATACAGTGAGTTGATAAAATAACCAACAAACCAACTGATTGACTGACTGACTGACTGACTGACTGACTGACTGACTGACTGACTGACTGACTGACTGACTGACTGACTGACTGACTGACTGACTGACTGACTGACTGACTGACTGACTGACTGACTGACTGACTGACTGACTGACTGACTGACTGACTGACTGACTGACTGACTGACTGACTGACTGACTGACTGACTGACTGACTGACTGACTGACTGACTGACTGACTGACTGACTGACTGACTGACTGACTGACTGACTGACTGACTGACTGACTGACTGACTGACTGACTGACTGACTGACTGACTGACTGGGTTTTATATGGTGTTTGATTCAGGCTGTCGTTCGAAGACTTCAAAGTGTTTGTGGTTTCGTTCATGTACTAAAAAATGATATTATCCATGGAATCTGAAACATTAACGTCCATGGATATTACTATACAAGGTCAGGATGACGACGTGAATGCATATGATTCAAAAAATGTCAACATAAACATCAATAGGTTCAAGAATATACTGTTTAGTTTTGATAGCTTTGCCGAGTGTTGTTTAAAAATCCATTTCACTATGACAAACACATTTCAGATAATAACAGCAGTTGAGTCTTCATTCCTCGTATCAACGTTGACCCGATGCAGTAGGACTTCCACAAATACACTATCGGTGGTTCTTTCGAAGCCAAGTGCGATTTTTCTCTCCCTGAATAGGTCGAATACAGAGCTTCTGATCCTTAGACTTGGGTCGCCCGGGAAGACGAGGCCTTCCCCGACATCGGGTCGACATTTAGATCAAAAATAATTATAGAAAAGGCCGGAACGACTAAAATATTATCCCAGAAAACTTAATTAGATATTACCTGATACTATTAAAAAATAATTTATGAAAATTAACTTTTATAACGAACGATGGAAACAGATATTATTAGATATTACTTTTCTTCACAAAAATCGTTATTTTCCGTATGTGAGAAAATAATTGAAGCACACAAAGCATCACGGATGCAAGAGGGTCTTTAAGTTTTTTTTGATACACCACATACCCCATTATATCCTTTGTTTTCTTATTTATTCTGGGTGAATAGTAGCAACAATTAGTCACTAAGGCTAGGTTTACACGGTGCCGGATGAATTTTTGACCAGTCAAAAGATTGTCCTGGACATGCTGTACACACGGAACCGATCAATATTTTCGCTCTGTTCAGACGACTATTTGATTGGTTAGGCATCCAAATTATTGCTCGTTTAGCGTGGTCCCGTGTGAACGGAACCCCTAGGCGGATGTTTTTTTGAACGGTCAAAAATTTGTCCGGCACCGTGTCAACATAGCCTAAATAGTGATTATTTGTTAGAATTTGCTTGATATTATTTCATGGTTTAACTGCATTTGCTCTATAATCATATAATTGTACTTATTGGCTTTACATTTTGTAAAGGATTAACATCATGTGGTTCTGCCAGCGAAAACCACTCATGGTAACATGATTGATTGGACGGTTAGGTTTTTGAAATGCAAAATACTTTCATATAAAACAATATCATAATTTTATTACTTAAATAGAAGTAATTAGCAAGCATTTAAACATATTCATAATATTCTCTGGGTAATATTCTTTTGTATATATTTAATTGAAACATTTTTTGCAACTCATATCAATTGCAACTTTTGACAATAATTAATATTTATAAACATTATTTTGTCTAGTGAGACACCCACTTGTCTTGTCACAAGGTTTTAAAGTATCGATCCTATGCTATGAGGATAAATCAAGTATCTCTCATAATTTTAATTTGTTTATTCATACGCCCAACGTTAAAACAGCTAAATATACATTTATCTAGATCTAAAACATCTAAAATGGATATAAAAAGTATTTGTAATTGAAAAACGCGAGGAATAGTTATTCTTTTAGGAAAAGAACTTCAGCCTACGGAATTATTCGATTTACAAAAAAAATGAAACGTGGCAAACTAAGTGCATTCTTTTTTTGTCTCAATTTATATCCGTAAAACCCGTAAAATTATTGACCCGAAAACCAATGGATACCGCCATCGTGTTTAGAAGTGACATAAATAGCTCTCAAAATACATTTTTAATATTTTTTTTGGACTGATTTCGACGGCAAGTCTTAAAACAAGTCTCAAATGTGTCGTATTACAAATACGGAATCATTCAGAACAAATCGACTATGTACTAAAACAATAATACAAAACGGCCTTACACAAGCGTCTCCAAGGAATGCCCAAACGCTACGAATCTATTTGAAATATAACATATCCTTATAAATGACTTTACAATCCACTTTTTATTACCTAAATTCAGGCACACTGAGTCATTAAACATTTGCAAACGTGCACAAATATTTCTCGCATGGCAAAACATATTACACGTAGAACTATTAGAATTTTAGAAGGCAAAACTCAAGCACTCAAGAGCTAATGAAGCAGACATTTCTACATATGAATATGCTGTTGTTAAGTATGATTCTTACCTCTTAAGGGTGTTGAAAAGCTTTAGAAAAACGTCAATTTCGACAAGAAAACCCAGTTACGGCCGGCCGCCGCCATTGTACCATGTTATAATAGGTAACCAAACAACCAAGCAAGGTCACGTGATCTAGACTAGCCTGTCGTCAGTTATATATTTAGAGCGACCACGTTGCCCGGGGGAGGGGACTCCCGTAACGCGAAAACGCTATACAGAAAAACATCTGCATCTATCTCCAATCAGGGTTCGTGCTGATGTCAGTAAACAAAATCTAAGGAGTTTTCAAGGACCAAAACGTAATTTTTAAGCACTTTCTGCGACAACTTTGATATACGAAATTTTACGAAAATGATGTACAATACTAGAACTTAACTTTAATTTGCAATACTATAATTTTTACCCTACCCTAACCCCAGCTAAAATTAAGGAGTTTTTAAGGAGTTTTTGCTGATTTTCTAAAATTCAAGGGCTTTTCAAGTGACCTTAAAAACGCACAGGGAGCCCGGCTTTTTGTCGTTTCTTTTCTCTCTTTTTATTTACGCTATTGATGCGCTATATTATGTTTGTATCGGGATTCCTGTGGTATGAGACAGTTCCGAAATGATGTAATTAACACTAACTCGATAGGAGGATTTTAAAAACTCTTATCTGTAACGCACTCGCTAGTATAACCGTTAATGTTGTACCGCCGCGAAAATGATCCCCGCCGCAATAATGATTGCCGCCGCAATAATGATTCCCAAGTCGCCGCAATATTGATCCCCGCCGCAATAATGATTCCCAAGTCGCCGCAATATTGATTCCCACCGCAATAATGATTCCCAAGTCGCCGCAAAAATGATCCCCAAGGAATTATGAACTTGGACAACTCGGGATCGATGGAGCATGGACTATTTCTATATTTTTCCATGCATTTATCCACATATATGTGAATCCCTTTTTGTGTTTTCGTTCAATATTCGTTTCTCTTTTCTTTTGTTTGCTTTTGTGTCATGAAGAATTTGACCTCAATCATTTCATGATAAATTTAAATGTTTTTAAA
This sequence comes from Metridium senile, assembly GCA_949775045.1. Taxonomy (NCBI): domain Eukaryota; kingdom Metazoa; phylum Cnidaria; class Anthozoa; order Actiniaria; family Metridiidae; genus Metridium; species Metridium senile. The sequence continues at coordinate 17,020,486 of OX459104.1, forward strand.
CATTTAAATTCTCCTGTATAGGATTAATAATTTCACAAAATATTTAAATTACAATTAAACTAATGTATAGACGCTTACTGTCTATTAAACTGGAACGAACTGGAACTTGAAGTAATAACAAAAATATTTGATGTCTCATCTGTAAATAAACTGTTAAAACTAAGGACTCGACTGCTTATGGAGCATGCAGCTTATTAAGCAACAAAAGGTTGCCATCTTCACACAAAAAAGAACGTAGATTATAGATGGCAGAAGCTGAAACCGAAATGAAGGATAGGATCAGCTAATAATATGCAAAATAAAAAAGCTTTCAAACGGAATTTCTTTGTTTCTCGAGTTGCATACATGAGTATGCATGTCTAGTATGGGGAGATAAGAACAACAAAGTGCTGATGAATTCATTGCAGATCCTCCAAAATAAGGCTGCAAGACTTGTCCTCAATTTACCATCATTTTTCTCTGGATCAGAGGCGTTGAAGATGCTTAAATGGCAAAACCTGCATACACGAAGATCAGTCCAAAGATGCATATGGATGTATCAACTTGTGCACGACCACGATACTTGTACTGTCAAAACTGGTTCTAATATCCATTCTTACAACACAAGAAACAAAGATATGCTACGAACTGAGAAGTCTAACTTAAATAAAGGTTTACAAAAATCATACAATAGCTTCCTGGGAGAATGGAACGCTTTACCCACAGACGTAAAAAACTTACCAACCAAGAAACATTTTATAAAAGCAATTTTGAATAGATTTAATGATTAATCGTTTGGACAAATTTTATATGTTGAAGAATTTTATCATTGACATTTATATCTTACCTAGTTTTTAATTTTTACCTACAGACACTTGAAGAATTTCATCATTGACTTTTAAATCTTATCTAGTTTTATAATTTGTATATATCTTTCTTATTTAGTTATTTATTTATAATTTTATTTATGTATTCTTTGTTTTATACAGAGCCCTACTGAAAAGCATTTTTAAATGATGTAGGCCATCTGTTTAAAGATTGTAATTATTATTGTTACAATATATGAAGGACACGTTATCACGAAAGAGTTTAAGAGCATTATAGATCTTGCTGCAGAAAAAGGAGCGTCGACCTGGCTAACAGTGATGCCAATTAAGGAAATGGGCTTTAACCTGAACAAGAGAGATCTAGAATTTAGAGACGCTCTTCGACTACGCTATGACTGGCCAATTGACGACATTCCCTCAGCATGCGTATGTGGAGATCAATTCTCTATATAGACCACGATGATATGTAAACGCGGTGGCTTTATTATTCAGCGCCATAACGAGTTTCGTGATCTCGAGGCTGAGCTACTCAATACGGTCTGCAACGACGTAGAGATCGAACCTGTGTTGCAAGAGATCTCAGGAGAGCACTTGAGTAAAGGGACAAATAACGCCCCAGATGCGAGATTGGACGTTCATGCACGTGGATTCTGGGAAAGACAACGTTCTGCCTTTTTTGACGTAAGGGCTTGCCACCCGAATGCAGAGTCGTATTATGAACCACAACAGATTTACAGAAAGCACGAAAACGAAAAGAAGCGTCTATACGCGGATAGGATTATCCAAGTAGAGCAGGGTACATTCACTCCACTGGTTTTTACTACTACCGGAGGCATGGGAAAAGAATGTCAAAGAGAGATCTAGAATTTAGAGACGCTCTTCGACTACGCTATGACTGGCCAATTGACGACATTCCCTCAGCATGCGTATGTGGAGATCAATTCTCTATATAGACCACGATGATATGTAAACGCGGTGGCTTTATTATTCAGCGCCATAACGAGTTTCGTGATATTATTATTAAAGTATTATTAAAATTATTATTATTATATTGTTACAAATATTGAATATTTTATATAAAAGCAAACAAACGAACATACAGACCAACGAATGAACGATTAAACAGACGGGAAAAAAAACAACAAGCAAGCAAGCGAAAAAAACAAACAAACAAACGAATGAACGAACAAACAGACGAAAAAACAAACAAACAAACAACCAAGCGATCGAGGCAACAAACAAAAAAGACGAACGAACGAACAAACAAGCACTATTATACAAATCGCATTATACAAAATTCAAAAATCCTACCTATCTAAAACTATACTTTAGCTGCCGATATTTCAACATCCATATAGCTAAAGTTTAATATCTGCCTTGCCGCAGAGAAGAGGAATAAGATTTCATTCGGTTCAACAGTAACGTTAAACGGAAAAGACCGAGACAAAAACACATAATAAACCGAACCACTAACAGAGACTTGAAACGTCTGCCCCTTGCAAGAGTTTGCAACCTCGTACGCAATACTTAAGCTACTTTTATGCTGTCTCGTTACTTGGAACAAGCAACCACCATATAGGACTTTGATTTCTGGGACTGTATCAAACATAGGGGTCGAAACAAGTGCTTTCATTTTTTTCGCACTCAAAGCAGTGACCACATTTGTAATGCTCTTTCGCTTATCGCAAGAACAGAGTTTTATTTCGACTGATTTATCGGCGCATGGTTTGAATTTGTTGTAAAGTGTTTGTCGATCGTAGGATTGGAGAGTCGGTCTTTCTCCATCGATTTGTACTGCGAAGGTGAATATCTCGTCGTCCTTTAGGCCTACATTAGCGGCGTTGATGTGTACGTTGAAGGTAGAGGAAGAACCGGAGATACTTTGAACGACGTGGCGAAATGCAGTGCCGACCATACGGAGACAGTTACCGAACCCTTTACGGACGGGAGAGTCTTTGCTTATACCTGGTTGGGTGAGAAAGGGAGATAGTTAAGATTATGATGATGATGATGATGATGACTGATAAAGAAAATGGTCATGATGATGATGATGATGATGATGATGATGATGATGATGATGATGATGATGATGATGATGATGATGATAATGATGATGATGATGATGATGATGGTCATGATGATGATGGTCATGATTGAGATAATAATGGCGGTGATGATAATGAAAATCCTGATGATGATGATGATGATGATGATGATGATGGTCATGATGATGGTCATGATCGAGATAATAATGGCGGTGATGATAATGAAAATCCTGATGATGATGATGATGATGATGATGGTGGTGGTGGTGGTGGTGCTTATGATAACGATGACGATTATGATTATGATTATTATGATTATGATTATTATGATTATTATGATTATCATGATTATTATGATTATTATTATTATTATTATTGTAATTATTATGATGATGATATTGATGATGATGATGATGGTGCATGGTGGTGGTTGTAATGATGATGATGATTTTGTTGGTGATGATGACGATGACGATGATGATCGATGAAGATGATGATCATTATTATTATTATTGTAATTAATTATTATGATTATCAGATTGATGATGATGGTGATGATGATGATGATGGTGATGTTTATGAAGATGATGATGATACTGATAATGAAAATGATGATTATGATGATGATCGTTATTATTATTGTAATTATTATGATTATAACATTGATGATGATGATGATGATGGCGATGATTATGAAGATGATGATGTTACTGATAATGAAAATGATGATGATGATCATTATTATTATTGTAATTATTATGATTATAATATTGACGATGATGATGATGATGATACTGATAATGAAAATGATCATTATGATGATGATCATTATTATTATTGTAATTATTATGATTATAACATTGACGATGATGATGATGATGGTGATGATTATGAAGATGATGATGATACTGATAATGAAAATGGTGGTGGTGATAATGACCATAATAATAATAACCCTGTCATGCACTTACTCGCAGAGTATTGTTTCTGTACTATATTGTTGATACTTCCAAGCGCGAACTCAGCAAGCCAGCGATAAACGTTAGCATTATCATCTAGCTTGGTCTCCGATCCTTCACATTGACACCTTACCAACGGCATCAGTTGCACGGCATCACATTTACGTGTGGGAGGAATCTTCGCAAAAACACCGGCGACTTTGTGGTCAGATGAAGGGTTGATGTCGTGGAGAGTCATTAGAGCCCTAAAAAGATACATAAGTCTATGAACTAAATATAATGTAACCGAGCCTGCACGGCAAACCACAAAATTGTTAAGGCCCGGGCAAACGGTTTCAACATTTGCTTCAACATCCGTTCGATTTTGTTGGTTGGCAATGTTAAAACGCTTTTAAACTATTTCAACATTATTAAAACGTGTTGAAACGATGTTGAATTGATGTTAACAGAGTTTAAAAGCGTTTAAACATTGTCATTCAACAAAATCGAACGGATGTTGAAGCAAATGTTGAAACCGTTTGCCCGGGCCCTGAGGCCTGATTGAGCCCGGGCCCTGAGGCCTGATTGAGCCCGTGCACATCTGCAATGCGGTAACGCGCAAAAATTAAACGGGCTGCAGTCCAAAGCTCCATTAATTGGCGAACTAACTTTGTCCTAAAAACTGACAGAATTTTAAAATTAAAATTACAAATAGTGATTTCATCGAACTTCTTTCAAACAATCATTAATTAGGACTTTAATTTTAATATGCAAAAGTCGACGTCTAATTCATTCAAGAATCTTGTATTTGTTTTATTAACCCGAAATTATAATTTCAAGTTCGGCATCGAGTTAATTCACTAGTTTTCGTTATATTTATTCATGGTTGAGAACAAGTCCCAAGTTTCTCTTCAACAAGTATAGCGGAACCCCGTTAATCCGGCCACCGAAGGGACCTTTCAAAGTGGCCGTATTAACGGGGTGGCCGTCATTATTAAGCGGGCAAATTTTATAGAAAATGTATGGACATGCATTTCGTCGGGACCTAAAAAACTGGCCGCAATAACGGGGTGGCCGTATTAACCGGGTGGCCGTAAGGCGGGGTTCCACTGTAACACAAAGTCTATCTGGTTTGAATATGATACTTCTTTCAGGCTACGTTTACACGGTACCGGGGGAGTTTTTGACCGGTTAAAAGATCGACCTGGACATACAGTTCACACGGAACCGGTCAATATTTTCGTTCTGTTCAGACGATACCATCAGAACCGGGTAATTGTAAGGTTGGTCAGTGGTTTTAACATCTGCCCATACGCACTGGGCTGTTTATGGCTACAATTACACGGTACCGGACGAATTTTCAGTTGAGCGGTCAAAAATAATTTCTCTACAAACCTGTGTAGATCTATCGTTGTTAGTAGTCTGTTCTGGTTGCTAACCAACGCCTCCATACGTTGTTCACCCAACAGACCAGTAACATAGTACGGTACGACCATGAACAAAAGAGGATGATATAGCTCTCTTTTCCCTTCGTCGGTCTGTCCGTAATCTGTACGGGTATGGCCGTGATCTGACATTATCACCGTTAGAGTGTTGGGATCGCTACAAGATAAATAGTAAATTATTATTAGTGAAAATTGATATTAGAGGATTATTAGTATATTTTTATTAGTAGTGATGGTGGTGGTGGTGATGATGATGATGATGATAATGATGTCAATGGTTATGGTAATAATGACAATTGTGACGATGATGATGATGATAATGGTGATGGTGATAATGACTATTGTGATTGTGATGACAATGATGATGATGATAATGATGGTGACAATGGTGATGGTGGTGATGATGACAATGATAATGATAATGTGTACCTCAAAAATGAAATCTAAAAATTCAGATCTTTCAAAAACGCGTGGATACCTCTAATTTTGTTTCGCTAGAAACGTTATAGTGATATCGAAGTTGATATTTTGAAAATAAAAAGGTCTTTATTCATAAGTCCGTTCCACCTATCTATTATTTTGCCTTTTACGGCTACATAACAAAAAATGTTTCCAGTATAGATTGGGCATGGCCCGTGGACAAAAACTATTTACATTCACATTTTTATGCTGTAAGAAAAAAATAAAACTTGGAGCTCCGCTATTAGGTAGTACCTAATTTGTATATTATGGTAAACATTGAATGGAAACTAGCGAGTAAACTAATATAGGCTGCGTCGGTGTTTGATATAAACGTAATATAATGAAATTTGTAACACCGTAAAAAATGTTGACTTAACTTTACTGACGTTTCGAGTTTTAGCCCTTCGTCAGAGTAAAAAGGTAAACATATATATGTTAAACATTGATGATGGCGGTGATGTTGGAATACGGCAATACAGATCAATAAAAAGAAGGATAGCAGAGTTAATGTAGCCTCCTGCATCCTCCGCAGCCTACTCCACAGGGATTCCATTGTTGACGCGATTGGGATTCCTGTGTTGATATATTTAGCAGGGAAGAACTGGGGACGATTGAGGGAGAGAGAAAACACGGAGAAGCAGGGAGGAGCTTTTTCCTCCGCAGGCTACTCCATAGGGATTCCTTTGTTGATGAGATTGGGATTCCTGTGTTGATATATTTAGCAGGGAAGAACTAGGGACGAGTGAGGGAGAGAGTGAAAAAAACACGGAGAAGCAGGGAGGAGCTTATTCTCCTCACCACAGGAAGCCCGATGAAAAGAGATATACCTGCGCGGAGTGGGCTATTGGTAACGACGGAACGCTTTTGCAGGGGGCTTTTATTTCTTAGTGTACGTGGAGGGGGAGGGGGAGGGGGAGGGGGAGGGGGAGGGGGAGTCGGCAAAATCACATGTTGTCTTTTCCAAATATAACGCAACACCCCCCCCCCCTTTCCTGTAAAAAATATCATGACCACCTGTATATTTGCCCAGTTTCTTACTCAAGCTGCATACAATTAGTGACAACCCCCCTTACATAGCTTCCGAAAATAACGTGAACCCCCTCTCAATATTGCCGACCCCCCTACACTAATAAATGAAAGCCCCTAAAGACATTCTTTGTTAATAAATGTTAAATAATAAAATGTGAAGGGGGAGGGGTGGGGGCGGCTGTACACAGGCAAAGAAACAATAGGGATTTCTCAATATCTATGTGAGTGTATGGCAAAGCTGCTTATCCTCACCGTGCCATGCTTTGAATGAATTGAGACAGTCCATGTTCATCGTTACGTATCCTAGTTCCCGTTTCTGTATGTGCACTGTTAATGTGCGTGTAAGAAAGGACTGGTGCACTATCTTCGTGGTGTTGTAGCTCCTCGACATAACCTAAAAGGCACAATAATCATATTGAAATAGTACATTACAATAATCATATTGAAATATTACATGAATAAAGGCAGGCAGGCAGGCAGGCAGGCAGGCAGGCAGGCAGGCAGGCAGGCAGGCAGGCAGGCAGGCAGGCAGGCAGGCAGGCAGGCAGGCAGGCAGGCAGGCAGGCAGGCAGGCAGGCAGGCAGGCAGGCAGGCAGGCAGGCAGGCAGGCAGGCAGGCAGGCAGGCAGGCAGGCAGGCAGGCAGGCAGGCAGGCAGGCAGGCAGGCAGGCAGGCAGGCAGGCAGGCAGGCAGGCAGGCAGGCAGGCAGGCAGGCAGGCAGGCAGGCAGGCAGGCAGGCAGGCAGGCAGGCAGGCAGGCAGGCAGGCAGGCAGGCAGGCAGGCAGGCAGGCAGGCAGGCAGGCAGGCAGGCAGGCAGGCAGGCAGGCAGGCAGGCAGGCAGGCAGGCAGGCAGGCAGGCAGGCAGGCAGGCAGGCAGGCAGGCAGGCAGGCAGGCAGGCAGGCAGGCAGGCAGGCAGGCAGGCAGGCAGGCAGGCAGGCAGGCAGGCAGGCAGGCAGGCAGGCAGGCAGGCAGGCAGGCAGGCAGGCAGGCAGGCAGGCAGGCAGGCAGGCAGGCAGGCAGGCAGGCAGGCAGGCAGGCAGGCAGGCAGGCAGGCAGGCAGGCAGGCAGGCAGGCAGGCAGGCAGGCAGGCAGGCAGGCAGGCAGGCAGGCAGGCAGGCAAAACCTATTGTTTATATCAAACAGCCTATACTAGTTTAATTACTCGCTAGTTTCCATCTACTTACTTGTAATATAATTCAGGAAGTATTCAGTGTAGAACTGTCCATTGAGACAGACTTGTGATGGTTTATCAAAGTGGTTAGTCAGGCCGTATTTCTTCAGGATCTCACAGCTAAAGTAAGTCAGTCCATAGCGATCAATGTGATGAGTTAAGGCAATCTTCTGAAAGTCACGCCATCTAAATAGACATAGCATTCATTACATATTTTTTGATAAAACTCATTTAAATTTCCTGATAAATTTACAACATTAATCATAACTGTGAATCTGGTACCGAATCATCCTCATTTGTATAAGTTTTAAGGATAGGGTCCACGTTCGCGGGTTGCTTTCACATGCTCTCATTTTACAATAACAATAGACAAGTTATATATCATTTTAAAGCTTATATATAACAGAGAATAAGACCGTGTATGTTTTGTTAAAAACAAAAACTTTCTGTAACATATGTTCTACGAAAAACCTCAAAATTAACCGCTTTCAATGCGAGTTGTTTAAAAAAGTCAAAAAGCTCATACTGCTTTGCCGTCATTTCTGCGCTATGTCAATCAACACATATTGATCCATTTGATAAAATGGGTAGTTTGAGAGTTATGGCCGGTTGTGTCGTTTAACTTGAAGTTGAAACAAATGGTAAAACATATTTAAAAAAGAAATAAGTTGTCTACAATACTCGCTTCCATGTTGAAATTATAATAATCATAATACTGAACAATGATTACAAGTTAACAACTGTATAGATGGTACTTACACCACCACCACCACCACCACCACCACAAACAACAATAATAACACCTACAAGTTAACAAACAACTGTCTATCTGGTACTTACACCATCACCACCACAAACAACAACAACAACTATAACACCTACAAGTTAACAAACAACTGTCTATCTGGTACTTACACCATCACCACCACAAACAACAACAACAACTATAACACCTACAAGTTAACAAACAACTGTCTATCTGGTACTTACACCATCACCACCACAAACAACAACAACAACTATAACACCTACAAGTTAACAAACAACTGTCTATCTGGTACTTACACCATCACCACCACAAACAACAACAACAACAACTACTACAAGTTAACAAACAACTGTCTATCTGGTACTTACACCACCACCACAAACAACAACAACTACAAGTTAACAAACAACTGTCTATCTGGTATTTACACCACCAACACCAACACCAACAACAACAATACTACAAGTTAACAAACAACTACATGTCTATCTGGTACTTACACCACCACCACAAACAACAACAACTACAAGTTAACAAACAACTGTCTATCTGGTACTTACACCACCACCACCACAAACAACAACACCATCAACACCTACAAGTTAACAAACAACTGTCTATCTGGTACTTACACCAACACCACCACAAACAACAACACCATCAACACCTACAAGTTAACAAACAACTGTCTATCTGGTACTTACTTCTGCGCTGAAGCTTTGCCGTCCCCCCTTAACATGTTATTCAAGTTAACACCCCACCCATCATGCCAGCATACACCACCAACAACAACAACAGCAACTACAACTACAAGATAACAAACATTTATCTATCTGGTACTTACTTCTGCGCTGAAGGTTTGCCGTCCCCTCTCAACATGTTATTCAAGTTAACACCCCACCCATCATGCCAGCATACGTCTTCCTGATACAACGTTTGATATCCAAGGCTTTTAAAAGCATCATTAAGAACATTAATACCAAGTGGCATTTGTGTCTTTTGGACCTGACTGAAGTCAGTTTTACCTGAAACATTCAATTGGAGAAATTAACAGTGTTTCGAGCCGAAAAATTTAACTGTTGTTGTTAACTTTATTTGGTGTCATTCTGGGTAGTTTGAACGTTTTGGAGCATTTTATTTTAATGTTCAAAAACCACCCAGAATGACATCAAACAAATTTAACAACAACACAGGATTGAAATATTTTTTTCAAATTTATTTCAATAAAAAATACGGATATTTCCCTCGCATATCTCTACTGTAAAAGTGAATTGCTTGGGCTGCCATATTACCACAGGCAGCCCAAGCAATTCACTTTTACAGCAGTAGTTTAAAGACAAAGGGTTTTGCTTATATCTCAACATCAAAGAAAGGCAAGAAACAAAAAAAAATGTTAGCTGACACGACAAGTGAACCATGCACGATGGATGTTGAAACGAGTTGTAATTCGTCGGACGTTTGCATCAAGAAAAAAGCCTAATGAAGCTTATTTTTCGATAAATAATAAGAAATTTAGTCGAACGCACCGTCAACTGATGAAGGAATTAATTTGTCTGTTTTGTACTTTATGAAGAAGATGAAAGTTGAAAGCACTAGGATCGCTGACAGGACTTTGAATCAAGCAAATCGACCTTTTTCAAGATTGTTTAACATTTTGTATGCAGAAAAAGAAAGACAAGAACACTTCCTTACTTCAAAAACGTTGTAAACTTTGTAGATAAACTTCTCGTGAATTTATAGCATTTTAAAAGTGACTGAAAAGCAAAGACATATCTCATCAAGAAATTAAGATAGCTCAATTCACCGCTGTGTTGTTACAAGGAAAGATAAAAACTACAAGTGTATTTTTCAACTATTATTGAGGTATGTGAACGAGCTTTATATTCTTTAGAAAATTTAGAAAAACTTGGTGTATTCTCACAACCTTTTATGTATTCTCGTGTATTCTCTCGTGAGTTTTTGCAATATTGATTTGATTTTCTCAACTTTTGCTTATGTTTGCAAAAACAACCAATGCTCGCCATGTAGCTTTTAATTTTCTCAGTCGGTTATCACATTCTGTCAGCGTTTTGGTCAATTCAGAATTCTAGATCTCCTACTATTTTGTTCGATAAATTACCATAATTAACAATTACCTATTAAAGAAGATTTTTCAAAAATTAATATCGCTGGGAAGAAATGCTACGTACCAACAGGATACCGTGGAATTACTAGGATACCGGACCGAAAAAAATAAAAATAATTATTTCCCATCCCATCTTACCTTGTACAATTCCAGAAAACAGGGGCCTCATATTATCAAAGGTGTGCATACTAATACTCTGGAACAGCTCAAAATCAAGCACCGTGGCAGGAATCGCATCATCATACACAATCTTCCTCATCGTGTCAACAGTATCCCTCATGACACGAAAGAAATGAGGTCTCGCAATAGAGTCCAGCACAATGATATTTATATTGATCCTCTTGTTAAACTTTAAGTTTTTATTGTGTTTTATCTTGGGAGGAAAGACCAATACTTGTAAGATCCCATCGCATCGAATAAAAGCAAAATCGTGTGTTTTCAGCCTCTTGTTAACAAACGTTCTGACATTTTCGATATTGAAGGGGCTTATGTTTTCCCAGTTAGTGATAATACCCATGTCGTTGTTAAGCACGCCCATTGATACTGTGGACTTGCATATGTCTTTCTTACATTCAAGAACGAATGCTTCATTTTTGAGGACTGTTCTTTTGAAGGTGCAGATGTCAGGGTAGTGTGTCTCGGTACATTTTTGATCAGAGAGTTTCTCGTCTGGTTTGCCGAAGTAGCTGGCTGCTTTTGTACATGCATCTGAGTTTGAGCTGAGGTAGAGAGATAAGGCAGAATAAAGAGATAGTTCATAGATAGCGTGCGTATATCCAGTTCTACATACACGCGGGAGGCGAAAAATAGCGAATGAGTGGCACGACGCGAAGTGGAGTGACACTAGCTATTTTGAGTACTTAAGCAGCCTCCCAAGTGCATGTAGAACTGGATATACGCACAGCTATCTATGAACTATCTCTTTTATAGACAACGTATTTCTACACACATTTCAAATAAAATCTGTTCAAATGACAAATTCTGGAAATTCATCCATTTTTACCAGGGTAAAACACGAAAAAAAAAAAAAAACGCCGGGTGAAAATAGATTGTAATTTTTTTGCGTTGACATGAAAATTGACGTGAGCAAAAATTTATGGCATATCCAAATTTAGTTCATAGATGCTAGCCAATCACAGCGTGCGTTATATACCATCTATGTTATAATTGCTTTTATCAATGGTTATTTTCTCAGCTCCGTTCAGTGACCACAAATAATAGTTCCAAGTCGAGGTTCGAGTTGATGCGCATAGCATAACTATAATTTACCATGTGCAGCAACGCGAACCTCGACTTGGAACTATAATTCGTGGTCACTGAGTGGAACTGTGAAACGGACTATTTGAGTATTGTTGGAATTATTTTTGTCATAAGCCATGGTGTCATTAGTTTATTGTATTGATCATTTTCTTTTTCGAATTGAAAATTATCTTATAGGATAAAGTGTTACTCTCATTAGATAGAGATATTATTATTATCATCATCATCATTATCACTAACACCATCATCACCACCACCATCATCATCAACATCATCATAATCATCACTACCACCACCACCACCATCACCACCACCATCATCATCACTACCCCCACCACCATCATCATCATCATCACCACCACCACCGCCTGCACCACCACCATCTCACCACCACCAACATTATCATCATCATCACGACGACCACCACCATTATCATCATCACCACCACCACCACCATCATCATCACCATCACCATCATCATCACCACCACCACCACCACCACCACCATCATCACCACCACCACCACCATCATCATCATCACTACCACCACCACCACCACCATCATCACCACCACCACCACCACCATCATCATCATCACTACCACCACCACCAACAACATCATCATCATCACCACCACCACCACCACCACCATCATCAGCATCATCATCACTTTACTTACTTATGTTGTACACAATAAAGTGTAGTATTTGTATAAGGCTGACTTGTTTTACTATCTCTACGTAGATGAGAGTAAGGGCAAGGTAGCGGCATGGGGTATGAACCATCCCTGTTATTCTCTAGAAACTTATCATTGATAAAAGTCCATGACACTTTGCCTTTTCCTAGAAGGAAATTAAAATATAATTATAATAAATAGAGGATATTACATGGATGCGAGGAGATACTAATGTTATCTTCGAGTGTTGAAATGATTTTAGAAGTATTACTGAAAATATAATAAAACTTTTTTTGACACAAGAAATTACCATAAAGCTGTGTAACCATAGTGATGATATCTTCATATGTGACAATTATATAATAAATTTATGTATTGAACATAATTGTGTGTAATTAATTTGATAGTTTTTAGTTCTAATAATTCTTGTTAAGTGCTCTTGCACGAATCGTTTTGCAAAAAGCACTACTATACAAATCATTTATAATTATAGAATTGTCAATGAAATACCTATATTTCTCTGTTTCAAAAATTTGATATCTTCACATGTGAAAATAATTACATGTGCATGTTTTAAATGAATGTTGGGATTTGATTAAGTCACATAAAATGTTCGCGTCCAACCTTTATAGGCTTAAAATGGCTTGCCTGTGGCTCGCCTGTTTAAATGCACATAAAGGTCTCCCGGTCATAATAATAATAATAATAACTTTATTTATTTATATAGCGCTATTTCCAAGTTGGTAATTACTCAATAGCGCTTTACGATAAATACATTTGTAAACTAATTACAAGATATAATAATGTTATACTAGAAATCTAATTTATATACAATGCATAACTATAAATTAAGGTGATATATGAAATGTGCTATATGTATCTTTAATTATCACTAAAACAAACAGTGTATCTATATATAACAGGTTCCCATTTAAATCTGTACTTTCCCATTTAAATCTGTACTTATGCAATTTGTGTTGATGTGTGAAAACACACAGATCAACCAATGAGAGTATATTATTTCTGAAGTGAGCTTCTATGTTTGGTTGATCTGTGTGTTTAGCACACATCAACACAATTTGCATAAGTACAGATTTAAATGGGAACCTGTTATATATAGATACACTGTTTTAAATCTATAAAATTAATATTAAGCTTCTTTAAAAATTAAGGTAAGTTTTAAGTTGACTTTTGAAACTAGAAACTGTGTTTTCATATTGTATCTATTAAATAAAACCCACTTTTTGGTTGCTGATGACCTTCCCCATTATATCTCATATGGCTGACTTTGCGGTAGGATACATAGAGGATAAAGAAAACTGTTATGATGGTACCGACGACTGTGATGGCCAGTAATATCCTATACTGTAAAACAAGAACAGCTAGAGTAAGTTGTCAAGTGAATACAAATGCAAAGAAGACTCTAGCCTGCGTAGCAAGCATTTCTTTTCAGGGAAGAGAAAAAAATTGTTTTTTGGGATAGCTGTGTCACCAATATGGCTGCGCGTAACCTAGCACCTGTGGTATAAGTGGTATAAACATGTATTACAGCGCGACACGCAAAAGTATGACCACTTTTAATATATTTGCATAGTTCTATGCACAGACTTTATGTTGCGAAATGAGTTTTTACACACACTTAAAAAACTCATTAATAATTCATGAGCTATTAGTCCAATCGGGGCATTCCAATTTGGTCACATGCATGACCTTTATACCCCATAAAACACTGCCATAGGTACATTATATAAAAACACATGTGTCTTTATGATAAAGGTACGTGTGTCTTTATGATAAAGGTACGTGTCTTCTTTATGTACCTATGACACTTGTAAAGGTCTCAGTTTTAATCTCTCATCATTGACCTTTACTAGAGGCATCACTCGAAACAATGCTATCAAGCTCCTACTATATTATACACGAACTTTCTCAAATGTGGGATGCCAAATGTGGTGCTTAATGGTGCACATCCTCGGGAACCCAGGGGTATTCTTCTGTCGCTCGTTTCTCGCTTCCACAACATATACCCCTGGGAACGTAGTCTGTTGGAGCTTGTTCCGGAAGTCAAAATTCAGCTCTTTCCTGATTGGTCGACCTTATTAGGTCGACCAATGAAATTCAAGATAACCATTCAAAGAAAGTTGTTAAAAAGGTTTGAATTTTGACTTCCGGAACAAGCTCCAACAGACTACGTTCCCAGGGGTATATGTTGTGGAAGCGAGAAACGAGCGACAGAAGAATACCCCTGGGTTCCCGAGGATGAATGGTGCATGGTGTGATATGAGAATGTACAGTATACCTTGCAAATAAAGTTTGTCTCCAAATTGGACTTTTCTTCAAGAAACTTTTATAATTAGTTTTGAATAAGTGTTGGAGTTTTTTAAGCTATATAAAAAACTCGCAGCACGTGTTTTATCAAGGATCAAAAACCCTCGCTGCGCTCGGGTTTTTATCCTTGATAAAACACTACTGCTCGTTTTTTATATACTACTTATTTGTTAAATCAGCCAACTTCACATCAAATGTGTCTGTTTAAAGTACAAACTCCTGCATGTGCATAGAAGTATGCGAATACATTAAATGTGGTCATACTTTTGCGCGTAGCACTGTAATTGGCCAAAACTGTACTTGAAGTAATACTGTGAGGTGTGGTACGTGTTTACAAATGTTTGTATTGTGATGCTAATTTTCATAACCAACCACCGGTAGCCCAAGCTAACTATCTGTGGTTTCATATAAGCCTTGGGAGAATAATATGGCGGTTTTAAAAATATACTAAATTTTTATAAAGTATTACAGTGCTGCTACTTCAACCGGGGCCACCCCGAGTTTATTTGCCAATCACGTTTGAGCTTAAGAACAAAAGAACCAGACATAGACGATCCGTCAAGTCAATTCGCGCCTATAATTTGATTGGCTGATAAGGAGACAAAGTAGATATCTTTTGTTCTTAAGCTCAAACGTGATTGGCTAATAAACTCGAGGTGGCCCCGGTTGAATTAGCAGCACTGTAAAAAAATAAGCATTCATACTTGTCTCTTATGTTTTACTTCATCCTCGGGAACCCAGGGGTAATCTTCAGGTCGCTTGTTTCTCACTCCCAGAAAAAATTACCCCTGTGAACGTAGTCTGTTGGAGCTTGTTCCGGAAGTCAAAATTCAAACTTATTTAACAACTTTCTTTGAATGGTTATCTTGATTTTCATTGACCATATTAGGTCGACCAATCAGGAAAGAGCTGAATTTTGACTTCCGGAACAAGCTCCAACAGACTACGTTCCCAGTGGTATTTTTTCTGGGAGTGAGAAACGAGCGACAGAAGATTACCCCTGGGTTCCCGAGGATGCTTTACTTTGACTCCCTGTGATAAGTTTCAAACCATTTGGATAAGCATGCCCAGTATTGATCGAGTATTGAAAGGAGAGACAATTGTTCAATACTGCTCCAAATGGCTAGAAACTTCACAGGGAATCAATTGAAAGTAAAACATAAGAAAAAAGTATGAATGATTATTCTTAGAATTTACACAAATTTTGTATATTTTTACAGCGCAAAGCCCAAAAGTGAGACCACAGATAGAGAGATAGATAGATAGATAATTTGTTTAATCAAACCTCTTGCAGCTAATGGCTGAATTACAGGTAGGGTCAGATAATTAATTTACAATACACTATTTAACAACTACGACTAGAATGATTAATATATAAATAAATAAATAAATCCCCGCCCTCCCACTACATTTTAAATTGTCAAACGCTTGCGCATATTTATTTATCCCCCCTCCCTATTATAATTTATCTAATGCTTGCGCGTATTTATGCATGGGTGACAAAATCCCCAAACCGGTTATAGTGGCAGTAGCCTTAAGGTGTGATGAAGGCTTAATTGATCGTCTGGAATAGCGATTACAGGGCATAACGATTCTGTTGCACACTAGTTTATGAACAGGATTATTAATCTTAATGCTCTTAATGAAGATAACTTATTCACATTCTTTTGACATATGTTTGTCTGTAGCTGCTATTTGGATTCAAATGGACTTAGCTATTCTAGCTATTTTAGCCTCAAAATTCATCTGAAGATTGACATCATTCTTGTCTTGTGATTCACAGTGAGAAATGTTGACAATTAATCTAGAGGAGTTGACTGAAAAGATGTAGAGAAAATATGAATACATTATCGCCGGTCATACTTTTGGGCTTTGTGCTGTAAAACCACCATATATTCTCCCAAGTCTTGTATGAAACCACAGATAGTTAATTAGCTTGGGTAAGCTGTGAACCAACGATAGTTGATTGATTATATAAAACCTATAATGTATAAAACACTAACCAACTTTTTAATATTCATGTTTGTACAGTATTAGTTGCTGCATATGTCTTGCAGCTTGATTCATTGACCTTGTCTGAAACAAAAGATTCGAAATACAGTGAGTTAATTGATGAAATAACCAACAAACCAACTGAATGACTGACTGACTGACTGACTTACTGGCCAGCTAAACTGACTGACTGACTGGCCAGCCAAACTGATTGACTGACTGGCCAGCCAAACTGATTGACTGACTGACAAGCCAAACTGATTGACTGACTGGCCAGCCAAACTGAATGACTGACTGGCTAACCAAACTGATTGAGTGACTGGCCAGCCAAACTGACTGACTTACTGGCAAGCCAAACTGATTGACTGACTGGCCAATCAAACTGATTGACTGACTGGCCAGCTAAACTGATTGATTGACTGGCCAGCCAAACTGATTGACTGACTGACAAGCCAAACTGATTGAGTGACTGACAAGCCAAACTGATTGACTGACTGGCCAATCAAACTGATTGACTGACTGGCCAGCTAAACTGATTGATTGACTGGCCAGCCAAACTGATTGACTGACTGGCCAGCCAAACTGATTGATTGACTGCATGGTCAACCAACTGATTGATTGACTGCATGGCCAACCAACTGATTGATTGACTGCATGGCCAACCAACTGATTGACTGACTGCATGGCCAACCAACTGATTGACTGACTTACTGGCAAGCCAAACTGATTGACTGACTGGCCAGCCAAACTGATTGATTGACTGCATGGCCAGCCAAACTGATTGATTGACTGCATGGCCAACCAACTGATTGATTGACTGCATGGCCAACCAACTGATTGATTGACTGCATGGCCAACCAACTGATTGACTGACTGCATGGCCAACCAACTGATTGATGGACCAACCAACTAACTAACTGACCAACAAACTGATTTACTGATCAACCAACTGACTAGCCTCCTATGCAGCCGCTCCTTTGTATCGTCACGCAATACGAGTCTCCCCACGGAGCGTCTCCTTACTTGAGCAGAACATTCCTTTCCCATTGTTTTAGTGAGTGTTCAAAGAACCAATCAAAAGCTTTGATAGAAAATTGCACACTACTGTCAATAACACGTAAATTGATGCCAAGGATGTTAGCCATGAGTGCAGTGTATTTCAATAAATCTAATTATTGAGTGCATGAATTTAACTTCGAGAAAATTACCCAAAGAAATTTCTATTAAACTGCTTCCTTTGTGTTTTAAAAGCGGAAAGAGTTCTGATGATATTTGAGGTTTAATTAACAATGCTCTGGAGTTAGATATTTCTATCTTATCTATAAATAATGACTTTATAAAACAATTGAATTACGTTTTTTTATTTGAATTAATATGTGTGTAAGATATACAATATAAAACGATCAGTGTTTGAATATATTATATAATTAAGTATAAAATTTTGTATGTCTTAAAATATCCGTCGAGTAAGATGAAGAATAACTACAAGCGATTGAGGCTAGGGTAGAGAATACCCGTCCACAATGAACATGTATATTTTTACTGCTACCGCAGTCCTTCAGTTAAACACAGGAAACCCAATCACTACGAGACTGCGGACTGCGGTAGCACTTGAATATATAGCTTGATTGGGTCGTTTTCAAAAGCTAATAGAATTCATACTTCACCATAAGGCTTTGCGATCACTACGGGACTGTGGACTGCGGTAGCACTTGAATATATAGCTTGATTGGGTCGTTTTCAAAAGCTAATAGAATTCATACTTCACCATAAGGCTTTGTGATCACTATGGGACTGCGGACTGCGGTAGCACTTGAATATATAGCTAGATTGGGTCGTTTTCAAAAGCTAATAGAATTCATAGTTCACCATAAGGCTTTGTGATCACTACGGGACTGCGGTACATTCAATTTCATTAGACTCAAAAAAATGGACGGGTATTCTCTACTCACTCCGCGATTGATTCAGATGATTCGCTATGAGAGGACCAGACTTTCTTGGGACAAAATCAAAGCTGATATCAAGTTAAAAACAAAACGATTATGGCGAGAAAACAAAGGAGATCAAGCTGATATAGACTAGCATCGCCAAAGAACTAGTGTTTTCAAAGGATGTCAGCCTGCTAGTATTCTTCCTACCACTTGTACTTTTAATCAATATAATGATTCATCATCGACACTGCTTGATTCTCTTCCATCGTTCAGTCCATTATAGAACTTGACTTCCACTTCAAACTAGCACAATTCAACAAGATTTTCAAACGGAAATGGTATGTCGACTGTTGTTACTAATGTTACTCTGGTTATAACTCATGGTTCAAAGTCCAGGTTTAAAGAATATGCAAGCCTCACGCTGATTGGCTAATTGATGGAAAGGAATGTTCTGCTCAAGTAAGCAGACGCTCCGTGGGGAGACTCGTATTGCGTGACGATACAAAGGAGCGGCTGCATAGGACGCTAATCGATCTCGCAGTCAGGGAGTCGAATTGTTTTTAAAAAATCACTGCAGAATAGCATAATAGTTTAGTAAAACATACTATACTTTGTTTAGCTGTACCAAATCATTCTTTTGACCGTATTAAGTCGAGATTTCCAGGCGTCTACGCCGCTCGGCATACTATATACACGACTTGAAACTTGTGTTTTTCCGATCGAACTCGGGCTCACGGACAGAATGAACAAAGTAAAGTATGTTTTGCTAAACTAGTATGCTATTCTGCAGTGATTTTTTTTTAAATAATTCGACTCCCTGACATATAGTTTTTCGTGACATTCTGTCCGTGAGCCCGAGTTCGATCGGAAAAACACAAGTGTCAAGCCGTGTGTAAAGTATGCCGAGCGGCGTAGACGCCTGCATGGAAATCTCGACTTACTACGGTCAAAAGAATGATTTGGTACAGGTAAACAAAGTTAAGTACGTTTTACTAAACTAGTATGCTATTCTACAGTGATTTGTTTTTAAATAATTCGACTCCCGGACATGTAGTTGTTCGTGACTTAGTGTCAGGCACCCGGACATATAGAGACTGCGTTAGACATTGCGTTAAACTGCGTTAAACAAAATCGAACGGATGTTGAAACCGTTTGCCAGGGTCTTTAAGTTTGATTCTTACCTCTTAGGAGTGTTATAAAGCTTTAGAAAAACGTCATTTTCGACAAGAAAACCCAGTTACGGTCCGCCGCCATTTGCCATGTTGTAATAAGTAACCAAACATAATAGCAAGATCACGTGATCTAGAGTAGCCTGTCGTCATTATATATTCAGAGCGCCACGTTGCTGTCTCTGAAAATAAATAAACAGAAACAAAATCGCCAAAACAAAAATACATACTTAATACATAAGTATATAGCTTCATACAGAAGCATATAGCTTCATTAAAAAAAAGAGAAAATGTGAAAACAAATAAACAAGTGATTTTCTATTAATGCACAGTCAACTGGAATTTATACATCGCGACGTGGCCACCTAATAGCTGTTATTACAGTTATATGCAAATGATTTTGAACAATGGGTTGAAGTCGAGGCTTTCGGGCGAAACAATAGGTTTGCCCGAAAGCCTCGATTTGAATCCATAGTTTAAAATCATTTGCATATAACTGTAATAACAGCTATTAAAGTTTTGTTCAAGTTAACCAATCAGAAAGCGAGAATAGGGTTTTCCGGTTTTCCCCGGGGAAAGTTAACAGCTAAATTTTAGCAATTTTCTCAGTTATCAGTTAAGTTAAAAAAAAAAAAATATTCATTTTCAAATTTATTAATTAAAAACAAAGAAATATCAGCTAACAGTTATCCTAAAAAGACACGGAATTCTCAGTTAACAGTTAATTTTTTAGCTGTTTCTCAGTTATCAGTTAATTAACCCCATTCAGACCCTGATGCACCTCCTAGAAATTCTGTCGAGGAGTAAAATTAGGCATTTTTACAGTATTAATTTAGTCGATTATTTAGCATTTATTTAGCCTTTGAAACCAAAGATTTAGCATAACATATAACATAACTTAGAAGTATTAGTCACGTTATACCGGTATTGATAGTGTCATTCGTCATATGTCGGGTGGGACATTCAATAACAAGATTAGAGATAACAATTTAAGGGATTAGCACGTATATCGGAGAATATACAACTATTAGTCACACGACAAGCATGTAAAAACAGGATACATAATGAATAGTGAATAAACTTCTCGTACGTAAGAGAAATGATTGTAAACCTAGGTATGAATGACTGTAAACTTAGGTATGTTGTTCCTGTTAGAGTTTTGATATAAATATAGGTAGAAAATCGATGTATAGGCAGTAAAAAGTTGGATTGCGAATTGTAAGAAACGCAAATGTACCAGTGACAAGGGAATAAAAGGTTTGACGCAAAACGAAGTTGTAGTGGTCTACTTGGATAGACACGTTCGTGGATAGCTCTACGAAACTTGGTCCTTCGAGCCGGATCAGCCGAGAAGAAGAAAAATCTCGAAGATGGCGGACGAAATCGCAAAGAGAAAGAAAGTACGGTCAGCTCACCGCGGAGCTGCCTGTAAGCTGATCAACAAGACTAACGAGAAACTAAACGAAGACGGTGAAGAACTAGAGGAGTTGTGGGCACGACAACAGATCACCGCTCTTCAACAAAAGGGAAAGAAGCTACAAGAGCTTGATGATGAAGTAGTCGATCTCCTCGTCGCAATCGAGGAGACCACTGAGGACGACATCGAGAGGGTGATAACGGAGGGAGAGAAGCTGCGCAGCGATCTTCTTGCCGTAACACTTAAACTGGAAAAGGAGCTGAAAACAAATCAAGAAACACCGCTAAACACCTCAACGACAAGCACAGAATCCACAACCCAAAAACAAATCACCGCAAGATTACCGAAACTGCAGATGTTGCGGTTCAATGGCAAACTGCAAGAATGGCAAGAGTTCTGGGATAGTTACGAAAGTACTATCCACAAAAATGAGGCCCTCGCAAACGTAGATAAGTTTAAATATTTAAAGGGATTATTGGACGGACCTGCGAAGGCAACAGTGGCAGGTTTCGCGCTCACCTCGGCCAACTACGACGCAGCAGTAAAGACGTTACTTGAACGATAGGGTCGAGACGAGGCGATACAACAAAGCCACATCAAGGATTTGATGGAAATTGAGCCAGTGTACAACGACGCTGATTCCACAAGATTAAGAAGGTTTTTTCAGGCTTGTGAGTCACATTACCGTGGCTTACAAGCGCTGGAAGTGAATGAGAACACTTATTCTTGTATAGTAGTACCGCGACTACTAGAAAAGCTTCCTTCACAGCTGCGACTGACCATTACGAGAGGACAGAAATTCCGCCTGTGGAAGATGAAAGACCTAATACACCAACTCAAGAACGAGATTGAACTGAGGGAAGACCACGATGCCATGAAACAGATAAAACCGGAAAACAAGCGACAGTACGGACAGCCACGTGCATCAGCGAGTGCCCTGCTGTCATCAAACAAGCCATTTACGAAGAAATGTGTGTACTGTTGGGGACACCACGAAGAAGAGGACTGTGCCAACATGAATACAGCGAAAGAAAGAAGGGAACTGTTAGTTAAGTATAACAGATGCTTTAAATGTTTAAAAAGGAACCATAGAGTGGTAGAATGTAGATCTAACCTAAGTTGTAAGGGGTGTGGGAGGAATCACCACGTCAGTATTTGTGAGGGTCAGGCCTCAGGGAAAACCCCGCAATTAGGTAATCAAACCACGCATTTATCGGAAATATCAAGTAATAACATAGTAGTTAATAATAATAACCAGGGTAAAAGCGCACCTAATATCGAGTCAGGAAATTATTACGTACACGCCAGTACTAAAGTTGCATTGCAAACTGCGCAAGGGATTCTTAGGAGTGAGGGGGAGAGTGATTTGAGCGTTCGCGCGAGAGTGCTCTTTGACGGAGGCAGTCATCGCTCTTTTATCACTTCATCAGCAGCACGCGAAGCTAGACTTCCAGTAGTAAGGCGCGAGTGGTTAAGCATCAACGCGTTTGGGGAGAGTGGTAAGAAGAGTGAACTAAGAAATGTTGTAGAGTTAACAGTTAGTCCAGTTAAAGGGAAGAACAGTGTTAGAATAGAAGCATTTGTAGTACCAGAGATAGCGCACATCCCAAACAATCACGTAGAGATAGCAAGAACTAGGTATTTGCACCTTAGAGGGCTATGGTTTTCTGATGTTAATCGTAGCCAAGACAAATTAGAAATAGATGTTTTAGTAGGAGCAGATTATTTGTGGCAGTTTCAGAAAGGTAGCGCAGTTAGAGGAAAACAGGACGAGCCAGTTGCCATAGAGACAGAGTTAGGCTGGGTATTGTCAGGCCCATTAGCAATAGAGTGTGAGAGATCAGATAGTGCAAACATAGTGACTGTCAACACTGTAGTAATGCAAGAAAGAAATAGCATAGACAGTCAGTTAGATAGACTGTGGGACTTAGATAGCCTAGGTATTAGGCCAGTAAATGAAGTACATGAAGAGTTTTCAGATAATATCGAGTTCACAGGTAAGCGTTATTCTGTGAAATTACCATGGAAAACAGGTCACAGACGGTTGCCTACTAATCAACATGCAGGACTTGCTTGTTTACGCAACCAAGTCAAAAAACTGCAAAAGACGCCCGCCTTACTAAAAGAGTACGATAGAATAATGAGAGAGCAGTTGGCCGCAGGTATTGTAGAGAAAGTGCCCGCAGTCGACTTAGCACGTAAGGTTCATTACTTGCCCCATCATGCTGTCGTACGGGAGGACGCCTTAACCACCAAGGTACGTATAGTTTACAATGGTTCATCGAAGGACGGTAAGCATGGCGTGTCATTGAATGATTGTTTACACACCGGTCCGTCGTTGAATCCATTGCTCCTAGATATATTATTAAGATTTAGAGAGAATAGAGTAGCCTTAGCAGGAGACATAGAAAAGGCATTTTTAAATGTTGACATTGATGACGCAGATAGAGACGTTGTAAGGTTCTATTGGGTAGAGGATGTTAACAAGGAAGATTTCAAGATAGAAACATACCGTTTTACTAGGGTAGTGTTTGGTTTAAATGCATCACCGTTCCTTTTAAACGCAACAATTAGACATCACTTAGCTAGATACAGTGAGAGTGATCCGAGATTTACAAGTAAGTTAGCAAAGAGCTTCTACGTAGACGATTTGGTGACCGGAGAACACACGGTAAGTAAAGCATTTGAGTTGTTTGAGAAGTCTGTGAGTAGAATGTCGGAAGCAGGGTTTAGATTGAGAAAATGGCTAACAAACAGTCGTGAGCTGAGAGAGAAAATTGAATGCGTAGAGAAAGGAAAAGAAGACAATGGAGACGAGTCGTATGCAAAAACAGTGTTGTCAACACAACAGAGTGGTCCAAAGAGAGACAAAATACTAGGCCTATCGTGGGATTGTGAGAGAGATTCGATCCATTTTAACTTTGAGCGCACAGCAGAAAGGGCAAAGCAAGGAGAGTTAACAAAACGCAGTGTCTTGAGTGTAATATCTGGATTATTTGACCCTTTGGGAATCTTCAGCCCAATGTCAGTAAGTATGAAAATTATGTTTCAAGAGCTTTGTACTGATAAGGTAGGTTGGGACGAACCAATCAACGACGAGTATAAGGTAAGATGGAACAAGTGGGTTGATGAGTTATGTGAGACAAAAGAGATAGTGATTGACAGGTGTGTGTATGATCATCCAGAGGATCGCGTGACTGAGTGTTATTTACACGGGTTTGGGGACGCGAGTACAAAGGCTTACTGCGCAGTGGTATATTTAGTATATGTACTTGACGATGGTTCACGTCATGTTAAGTTGCTAGCAAGTAAGACCAGAGTAGCGCCTTTGAAACAGCTTACCATACCGAGGTTAGAGCTTATGTCAGCAGTTATCTTAACACAGCTAGTTGAGACAGTGAAGAATGCATTGAGTGCACAATTAGACATAAAGGGAGTAACGTATTGGTTAGACAGTAAGACAGCTTTATGTTGGATACAGAATAGAGGCGAATGGAAGCAGTTCGTTCGTCATAGAGTTAATAGCATACTAGGTAAAACAGAGATGAAGTACTGGAGACATTGTCCAGGTGAGTATAACCCAGCAGATATCGGTTCAAGGGGCACATCAGCAGATGCCCTAAAGAAGAATAAACTGTGGTGGGAAGGCCCATCATGGTTGAAGTTACCTGACAGTGAGTGGCCATCTAAACTCGAAGAGGTGAGTGAAACCCAAGAGTGTAAAGAAGAAGAGAAGAAATCAGCCACTCTCTTAGCAGTAAACGAGGTAAGGGAATCGCCTAGTTTGAACAAAGTCATAGACGTAAGCAAGTATAGTGACTATAATAGGTTAGTGAGAGTGACAGCTTGGGGGTCAAGATTTGTAAACAACCTCCGAGTGTCTAGAGAAAAACGGGGGGAGCGAGTGAATGGAAAGTTAGAAGCCCAGGAAATCAGCGAGGCAGAGCAACGCTGGATAGTAGCAGCGCAAGTAGAATTAAAGCAACAAGGCAATTATAAGCAATTAGCTAGTGAGTTGAGACTAGATGATAGTAACAAGATAATAGTATGCCGAGGCAGATTAGAACATTCAGACTTGAGTGTAGAGGCTAGAGCACCAATTATACTTCCTAAGGAGCATAGACTAACAAGATTAATCATAGAACAGTGTCACAATAGAGTATTGCATAGTGGACTTAGAGCAACGTTAGCGGAGTTAAGAGCAAAGTTCTGGGTACCAAGAGGTAGACAAATAGTCAAGAATATTATAGGTGGTTGCGTGACATGTAAGAAGTTGATAGGGAAACCTTATGGAACACCAACGGAAGCGGCACTGCCAGAGTTTAGAGTTAAAGAGTCGCCTCCATTCTCTAAGGTAGGTGTGGATTTTGCAGGTCCATTATATGTTAAGGGATCGCAAAGTTCAGAAATGGACAAGGTTTACATTGCATTGTTTACATGTTGCGTGACTAGAGCAGTACATTTAGAGTTAGTGGAAAATTTAGAAGCACCAACCTTCATGAGATGTTTGAGGAAGTTCAGTGCTAGACGAGGTATGCCTACATTAATAGTATCAGACAACGCAAAGACATTTCAAGCAGCTAACAGGACGTTAAATAGTCTGTTTGAACATCCAGAGGTAAGGACTTATCTTAACAATTACAAGATAGTATGGAGGTTCAATTTAGCAAAGGCCCCGTGGTGGGGAGGGTTCTTCGAAAGAATGGTTGGTAATGTAAAACAGAGTTTAAGGAAGGTGTTAGGTAATGCTAGACTAACACATGATGAGTTAGTTACAGTTTTAACCGAGGTAGAGTCAACACTTAATTGCAGACCATTAACTTACGAATATGATGAGGTCGGAGAAGAAGTGTTGACGCCATCTCATCTAATTTACGGTAGGAGAATCAATAGTTTACCAGACGCAGTGGTAGAGCCAGACGATGTTAGAGAAGAGCCAGAATGTAGTACTAGGTTTAAGTATTTGAGTTCTACGTTAGCACATTTTTGGGGGAGATGGAGAAAGGAATATTTAGCCAATCTCAGAGAGTTTCATAAAACTAAGCGAGCAAGACAGAGTAAAGCAGTTATACAAGTAGGAGATGTAGTGACTGTGTATGAAGAGGGAAAAAAGAGAAACGAGTGGAAACTAGCAGTTATAGAAGAACTAGTTAGAGGCAGGGATGGAGTAGTGCGTGGCGCTAAGATACGAGTAATCACTAAGGGTAAGATAGTACGCATATCTCGACCTGTCCAAAGACTTTATCCCATTGAAGTCAGAGCTGATGAAGATGATGCCGCAGCGATGCGAGTTCCGCGTGTGCAGCAAGCGCGCAGAACCTTACCTAGACGCAATGCAGCTTTAGACGCTGGTTGGAAAACTCGTTTAATGCTTGACTCGTAGACGAGTCAAGGGGGGGAGTGTGTCGAGGAGTAAAATTAGGCATTTTTACAGTATTAATTTAGTCGATTATTTAGCATTTATTTAGCCTTTGAAACCAAAGATTTAGCATAACATATAACATAACTTAGAAGTATTAGTCACGTTATACCGGTATTGATAGTGTCATTCGTCATATGTCGGGTGGGACATTCAATAACAAGATTAGAGATAACAATTTAAGGGATTAGCACGTATATCGGAGAATATACAACTATTAGTCACACGACAAGCATGTAAAAACAGGATACATAATGAATAGTGAATAAACTTCTCGTACGTAAGAGAAATGATTGTAAACCTAGGTATGAATGACTGTAAACTTAGGTATGTTGTTCCTGTTAGAGTTTTGATATAAATATAGGTAGAAAATCGATGTATAGGCAGTAAAAAGTTGGATTGCGAATTGTAAGAAACGCAAATGTACCAGTGACAAGGGAATAAAAGGTTTGACGCAAAACGAAGTTGTAGTGGTCTACTTGGATAGACACGTTCGTGGATAGCTCTACGAAAAATTCTAATAACGGTTGCACGTATGCTAATTAGTATCTGGTACTATTAGTACCAAAGTCGGAAACCCCTTAATATAACTGAAACACGCCGATTGACAAAAAATAAACACTAGCTTTGAAATGTTCAAAGCGAAGACAAAGATCACCGCGCGTAACTGTATGTATGCACATTCCAGGCTGTTTAAATTTGAAAAGGTGTAGCAAACAATTTGAAATAAGAGGAACTTTTGAACGCTAAGCTAACTTGTACAAAACTTGGGTGGCCACGGTAAGGCGCGTTAATATGCTGTAAAGAATATAAGACACAGTCAGGGTTCGTGCTGATGTCAGTAAACCAAATCTAAGGAGTTTTCAAGGAGTTTTCAAGGGCCAAAAAGTAATTTTTAAGCACTTTTTGCGACAACTTTGATATACGAAAATTTACGAATTTCGGAAAATGATGTACAATACTAGAATTTTTACTTAACTTTAATTTGCAATACTAGAATTTTTACCCTACTTTAGCTAGAATTAAGGAGTTTTTAAGGAGTTTTTGCTGGTTTTCTAAAATTCAAGGGCTTTTTAAGTGCCCTTAAAAACGTAAAGCAAATCTAAGGAGTTTAAGGAGTAGCACTTACCCTGAAGACATTTTTCCGTGTGATATACACCTATTTCAATAATCGTTGTCGCTGGCGAAGGTACAGTCTACACTCTAAAGCCTGCAAAGGATGTCGGTTACAGGGACTTAATTTATGATTTATTGTATACGTTTTTTAAAGAAATATTTGTATTTATATCTACCACTGCAACAACTTGTTATGGTCAACTTATGGTTAAATAACACAAACACGTACAACCAAAATATCCTATGAATAAATCGATAGCAGGAGAGGAAATTCTGAAATCTTTTCAAGAAATATTTGTTTTATCATCGATCTATACCACTGCAACAAACTTGTTATGGTCATATAACACAAACACGTACAACCAAAATATGCTATGAACATATCGATAACAAGAGAAGAAATACCGACATCATTTGCAGGCTTTAGAGTGTGGACTGTGGCTTTGTTTGCGACAACGATTTTTGAAATAGGTGTATACTTTGATCTGAAACACGCGGGATGTTGGGAGAACACGAGAGAAGCGTATAGGGAAACCACGACGCGTAACCGGTAGTGGTTTCCCAGATTCTTAACATCCATAGTGGTTAAATATAACAGTTTAGCCAACCGAGGCGACGTGGTCTGTCTCATTGCTACTAAGGACATCGTTTATTGGAGTAACAATGCACGATAACTAGCGGTTAATCTTATGTTTGCTGGGGAAAAGATTATTATTTTTGTTTGATTTTTTTTTAATATAATAACACTATATACATGCAAAAACATAACTCTGTCAACACAAAAGATGACCAATTCGAATAACTATTGTTCTTGACTATTAAACTAGCCTCTCATACATGCATAATTAATTGAAATATGGTGACCAATTTGAATAACTATTGTTCTAGACCGACTAGCCTCTCATACATGTACACTGAATCGAAATATGCTGACCAATTTGAATAACTATTGTTTTAAACTGACTAGCCTCTTATGCATGTACACTGAATCAAAATATGCTGACCAATTTGAATAACTATTGTTTTAAACTGACTAGCCTCTTATGCATGTACACTTTATCAAAATATGGTGACCAATTTAATAACTATTGTTCTGGACTGACTAGCCTCTCATACATGTACATTGAATCAAAATATGGCGACCAATTTAATAACTATTGTTCTGGACTGACTAGCCTCTCATACATGTACATTGAATCAAAATATGGCGACCAATTTAATAACTATTGTTCTGGACTGACTAGCCTCTCATACATGTACATTGAATCAAAATATGCTGACCAATTTGAATAACTATTGTTCTTGACTAACTAGCCTCTCATACATGCATAATTAATTGAAATATGGTGACCAATTTGAATAACTATATTGTTCTGGACTGACTGGCCTCACATATATGTACATTGAATCAAGATATGGCGACCAATTTGAATAACTATTGTTCTAGACTGATTAGCCTCTCCTATATGTATATTGAATCAAGATATGGCGACCAATTTAATAACTACTGTTCTGGACTGACTAGCATCTCATACATGCATAATTAATTGAAATATGATGACCAATTTGAATAACTATTGTTCTAGACTGACTAGCCTCTCATATATGTACACTGAATCAAGATATGGTGACCAATTTGAATAACTATTGTTTTAAACTGACTAGCCTCTTATGCATGTACACTTTATCAAAATATGGTGACCAATTTAATAACTATTGTTCTAGACTGACTAGCCTCTCATATATGTACATTGAATGAAGATATGGCGACCAATTTAATAACTACTATTATGGACTGACTGGCCTCTCATATATGTACATTGTAACAAATTTTGTTGACCAATTAGCAACTATTTCTTCAGAAAACGAGCTCCTTTCACTTTTGCAACGTACTTCTTGACCAAAGAGCGAATCCTCTCAGGATCAATAGAATGATTTGAGTTGGCCACCTGAAAGTGAACGCATGAGAAATGGGATAAATGGGAAAATGAAAACAAAAATATACGATTTTGATTTTTTGGTGTTACTCAAAGTTGCAATGTGATCATCATTAACATCATATCCATTATAATCATCATCATCATCATCACCACCATCATCTTCATCAGCCATTGTCATCGCTACCAACATCATTATCATCATCATCATAATCTTCATCACCGCCATAATTATCACCGTCATCATCATCGGCATCGTTATCCTCATCATCATCATCATAATCTTCACCAACACCATAATAATCATAATCATCGTTATCCTCCTCATCAACATCATCATCATAATAATCTTCACCACCATCATCACCATAATCATCATCATCACCACCATCACCATCACTTTAATAGTAATCGTCATCGTCCTTATCATAATCTTCACCACCACTTTAATAGTAATCATTATCATCATCGTCCTTCGCCACCACCTTACAGCAAAGAGTCAAAAAGTGTGACCACCGCTAATGTATTCGCATACTTACTTTTTTTTACATATACTTTCGTCTATGCCGTTATCCAATCAGCATTACAGGATTGTCTTATCTTATCCCTGATCTAAACGCTAATTGGAGGATGGCGCTACAAAAGTATGCGAATACATCAGTGGTCAAGTGAGCATCTTGCTGTAATTATCATCGCAGTCATCATCATCATCATTAACATCGCTCACCTGTGGTACTGCTTTCCTAAGGATATCTTTATACTCGTCTTTATTAATCTCTCTGTGTTTGTAATATTCTTTCAAAACTAACTTGACCTCTTCTTCAACACGAGCTTGTCGGTGTAGTTTGTCCAACAGCACCTGAAATAAAATAATTGAAGCTAAAATTGTCAAGATAAAAGTAAGGCCTGTGACACACGCTACGATTTCTCGTGCAACTTGTCTCGCGAAAAACATTTCTCAGGTTGCACGAGCCCATGTCAAACGCACGATTTCAGTTGCAATTTGTCTCGCGAAAAAAGTGTCGCAAGTTGCACTCGCAATTTGAATCATTCAGCAGCAACATCGTAAAATTGGTTCGCGCGCTCTAATCGTGCCAAGAGACAAGTTGCACGACCATGACACACGTACATTTTTACAAAAATTATTGCAGAAAGTAGAAGTAACTTCCTCTTTTCGTGCGACAATAAAATGAAACATTCAAGTCGCGAGAGGGGATGTCAAACGTGAAAAACGATCGTGCAACCTACAGTTATTTTTTTTCGCGAGAAAAGTTGCACGATAAATCGTAGCGTGTGAGACGGTCTGAAGATTATTAAACTCAGTCTCATGTTATCTAGCACCGCTGTACAATTTGACATACAGCGCATTTGCACAGGGATAATCTCAATTAATAGTTTTCTTCACGGTTTCCTGCGCCACTTTAAGGAGGCTGGGGCACTAAATTTTCGCGCTCACCCAGAGACGTTTGAACGGCCGTATCTCATAAACAAACCAAGCAATAATAGGATAAAAATAAAAAACCCGCACATAAGAACAATTATTTTTCGAGGTTAGGCTTAAGTGGTTCTTATATAATTGGTAATTAGTGAGCACTTAGGCTATGGTGGTTGTCAATTGGTTCTTATTTACAAAGCAAAAACAATTTCCCTTATAAAGTGTTTTTTGTGTGTGTTATATAAATTGTTATGTAGAAGCATATGAATGATGAATGTATTCTCATTAAGAACTAACTGATAATACATTTGTAAAACATGTTTCTTGCATTGATTTTAAATTTGGTCATATTCAGACTCAACTTATATTTTTTCAATCTTGAAACCTTTCATATAAAAACAAGATGGCGCAGGGAACTGAAAAGGGGACTGTATGTGAAGGGGACTGTGAAAGGAACTGTGAAAGGGGACTTTTATTAGCCATATCTTTACCTGTACTTTTGTCTTGGATTCCGACTCATTAGGATCCTCTTTCTGTTTCTTTTGTGCTTTCTTTTTATCTTTCTTACTCTTTTTCGCCGTAGAACTACTATCACGTGATACAGCCGGAAAAACCGGTTCATCCGGTATCGATTCCGGTTCGTAAGCCTCATTCTGCCAAAACTCTTCGTTCATTTTCTCAATGATGTCAACTTCCGGTGACATATCCATATCTACTGGACTTGGAGCATCCGCTGGCTCAATGACGTCATCGTTCGCGGGCTCTTCACTGTCGCCGTTTGTTGTTTTGGGAGCCTCCGTGTCCCCTAAGAAAGGGATTACACTTGCAGAAGTTGGTAACCCTAGCAATGTCTGGTTGTAATGCTTTTGTTGGTAATACGCATTATCTATTGAATTCGGATTTTCTTGATCTCTGGGTACAAATCCAGTAGGTGCTATTGGCATAGTAGAAAAATGTCCCCCGAAATTAGCATCAGGTTGATGTCTAGGTAAATGGTCCATATGTGATTGCAGCATAGAGTGGTCAATACCACCCGACCCAATCCCCCTGGGGAACTGCGATATGTTTTCCATTTGTGATGGGGGAACTTGTAAACGAGGAGCAAAGACTGCCCCTGGAGTACCCCCTAGGGGATTAAATTGTCCAAGTGGGTTAAAAATATTAGGGAAGGGGACTTGTACAGGCAGTGTCGGTGGGGGTGGTAGACGGATTAGGTTTTGTCCATCTGGAATCCCTATTATCGTTGGTTGTATGATTTGTTCCGTTTTGAGATCTCTTTCATTCTTACTATCCACAATAACTGAACCTGTGACGTCACTTTGCTGAGTTGCCTCGTGTTGCACTATGGGTGCACTTGTTTGTTCGTTTGTAATTACATCATTGCTAGTGCCAGTCCCTTGTCTTGTAGTCTCTGTCTTGATAACCGTACTATCACTAATGAGACATGTCTGAGTGTCTGTTATATTTTGAGTTGGTTGTGTATCAATTGATTTTTGAGATCTTTCTGAAGCAGCGATATCGTGGTCAGCGGATAGTTTATCATTAGATGGTGTAGTTTCACTGAAAGTAATCAGATAGAGTGGTTGTCAATGATCATGATTATCATTATCATCACGGCCTTCATTAGTCATCTTTATTTTCATCACGATAACCATCATCATGATCATGATCATCATCACCATGATCAGTCATCATCACCATGATCAGTCATCATCACCATGATCAGTCATCATTACCATGATCAGTCATCATCACCATGATCAGTCATCATCACCATGATCACCATCATCATCACCATGATCAGTCATCATCACCATGATCAGTCATCATCACCATGATCAGTCATCATCATCACCAACATAATTATCAACATCGTTATCATCAGCACCGACATTATATAAATTAGAACTGTATCATCATCACCATGACAATAGCCACCATCATAATCATCATCACCATCAACAATTTTATCATT